>JAFVLL020008546.1:24217-26717 GCA_021397915.2 Tor tambroides
GTATTGGGTAAAGTCATTTGTTTATATTACTATAGTTGTTATATTACCACAGCAACTATAGAATTACCACAACAAATTAATTCAAGTACTTTACTACAGTATGTTCAAAAACACTATAGTATTTACTATAAATTACTATAGTATTTTTTCATGCCACCTCCGGAGGACGCAGCATTTGAAATGAGACGCAGCTATTCAAACAGGGGTGTTATAGTTCACTAATACTAAAAACATAAAAAACAAAACTGAAATAAAATAAAATATAAAAATGTTGAACTTATTTTATTTCAGCGGCCAAGGCAATGATTCTCATTTTTCTTTAATTTAACGTAACTTGATGTACTAAAATAACAAAAATATGAAAACGAATACAAAATATTATTATACATATATTAAAAATAATAATACAAAAATGACAAAACACACAACAAAATTTAAACATTAAATTTGAACTAAAACTTTTTTTTTTTTTTTTAAATAAAAGTATGAAAATAAAAACTAATTCAAAAGCTAAAACTGCAGTAGTATCTAAAAGTAAAAACTACAGTAGTGTCTCAGTGATACTAAAATAACACTAGATCAAAGTTTGACATGTTGGGGTAATGTGACATTTTATTTTGACTTTGCTCAAATCAATGAAATTGCTTGAATCAAGATTTGCTCATTTTTGTCAATGAGATTTAAAGTCCCAAGTCAGTAAAGTGATTGAATTTCCCCATCAGTACCACACTCTCAGAAAAAAAAAAAAAAAAAATACAAAAGCTGTCACTAGGGTGAGACCTTTTCAAAAGTTACACCTTATTTACCCCATAAATGTGAATATTAGCATGTATTAGAAATAATCGACACTTGCTTTGATCAATGCACATCTTGGTGTGTGTCTTGGGAGTCCTATAGTGTTTCAGACTGACTGCGGATGATTCTCTAGAGAGCTGTCTCTGAGCATGCTGTATGTCCTGAGATCACTCACATGGCGTACTCCACAGTGTAGACGGTGTCGTTGGGAGCCCCCGCTCCTGGCGTCCACCTCACGATGTTCCTCAGGTTCTCAGAGTAGAAGTGGACATGACGAGGCTCAGGCGGTCGCTCAGCTGAGGACGCTACAGTAAAACACACCAACACTTACTCTCACAGATTGTTACGCACACATGCTCAGCGTTTGAAGTTCATTGTATCTTATTGAATTGTATCCAGTTTTCAGAGCTTCACAGCATCAGCAGAAATGCAGTGAAGTTCAAGCATTGTTAAAATAAATCAGATTTCATAAAACCACAGGAAGAGGCACAAGAGAGAATCTGCTTCCTGTTGTTTCTGAAAAATCAAAGCATGAATGTATGACATAAACAACAGTAACAGCAGCAATAATAATACATAAAATCTTTGTCATGATATGAACACATGCTTTAATGTGAAAACACATGTTTTATTGTGTGCTGTAATACATCCATAAAAGAGACTTTGCGGGGAAGATAACATTTGACTGTCATTAAAACAGAAAATGAACAGCTTGGGTTGGGTTGGAACACCTTTCTTGAAATAGCTTCAGATAGTCTTGACATGACAGATATATGTAAACAGTAAATATGGTTCTATTGTATATCGTTATTATTTAGTAATCACACATGACATTATGATTAAAATAAGAAATATTATGGCTGTAATACTATCACGGCTGTGAAAGACTTAGAGGTTAGACATAAGGAACAGGAGAGATAAATTATTTAAAAATAAAAAATCACAGACTCGTGGGTTGAGAGTGAAAAGAAAGGATTGTATATTTACCTGACGGTCCTGTCCAGAGCAAACACAGCGCGAGCACTAAAACCGTCTCCATCGCTGCGAGCTCCTAGTCCTAATCATTCTGTCCTGTTGCTGGCTTCGGTGAAAGCTGAATGACTCTCTGATCTCAGGTGTGCGTCTCTCAGGTGTGTGTCACTCAGGTGTGTCACTCTACTGTTACTGCAGCGCCGGTGGGCGGCGCCTAACCAGCGCGAGCCAACCGGTGAAGAGCGTCGGGAGGTTTCCAAGTAACGCCAACGCGATCTGATTAATATTCATGACTACGTCTTCATGCTGTTTTCTTCAAAACTTTAACCCCTTCAGACTTGGATTTTTTTCACTGAACAATTTTTTAAAATCCACTTGATATTTGTTCTTCTCCAATATAGAGATGAGTCTAAAAAAAACAAGATTTGTGCCAACTCATTTTTTTTTTATGTCCACTATAATGGACGCCAGGACCGAAGCAACATAAAAATCCTCATATTTTAACCATAATTAATAAGTAGAGTTTGTGCACTATAGTTGAACTAATGTTTAAGATTTTGAAAAGAACACATACTGTAAGATGATATGAAGTCTCAAATAATAATAATAAAAAACTTGTTTGATCCCTTTTGTTGGTTGAACTGGGTGAGTATATGTAGTCTATAAATATCTTTGTGTGTATGTGAATGTGTTTATGTGTACTTGCTGATTGTTTTGATGAATATAGGATTAT
>JAFVLL020008546.1:31717-41774 GCA_021397915.2 Tor tambroides
AAAGAACTGTGATTAACCACATTATTTTAGAAAGCGGAGTTAAATTTCACTAGACACACCCAAGCCTGATTACTGCCAGACCTGTTAAATCAAGAAATCACTTAAATAGAACCTGTCTGACAAAGTGAAGCATGCTTAAAGTGCAACATATCATGCCGCAATCTAAAGAAATTCAAGAACAGATGAGAAACAAAATACTTGACATGTATCAGTCTGGAAAGGGTTAAAAAGGCATTTCTAAGGCTTTGGGACTCCAGCGAACCACGATCAGAGCCATTATCCACAAATGGAGAAAACTTGGAACAGTGGTGAACCTTTCCAGGAGTGGCTGGCCAACCAAAATTACTCCAAGAGTGCAACGACAACTCATCCAAGAGGTCATAAAAGAACCCAGAACAACATCTAAAGAACTGCAGGCCTCACTGGCCTCAATTAAGGTCAGAGTTCATGATTCAACAATAAGAAAGAGACTGGGCAAAAACGGTATCCATGGGAGAGTTCCAAGGCAAAAGCCACTGCTGACCAAAAAGAACACAAAGGCTCGTCTCACATTTGCCAAAAAATATCTTGATTATCCCCAAGATTAATGCGACAAAAGTTTAACTTTTTGGAAGGTGTGTGTACCGTTACATCGGACGTAAAACCAACACAAGATTTCACAAATAGAACATCATACCAACAGTCAAACATGGTGGTAGTGTGATGGTCTGGGGCTGCTTTGCAGCTTCAGGACCTGGACTACTCGCCATAATTGATGGAAACATTAATTCTGCCCTCTATCAGAAAATCCTGAAGGAGAATGTTCAGCCGTCAGTTCGTGGCCTCAGGCTCACTTGGGTTATGCAGCAGGACAATGATCCCAAACACACCAGCAAGTCCACCTCTGAATGGCTCACGAAAAACTAAACTAAGGTTTTGGAGTGGCCCAAGTCAAAGACCAGACTTAAATCCGATTGAGACGCTGTGGCATGACCTTAAACAGTCCATTCATGCTCGAAAACCCTCCAATGTGGCTGAATTAAAACAATTCTGCAAAGAAGAGTGGGCCAGAATTCCTCCACAGCGATGTGAAAGACTCATGGCCAGTTATCACAAACGCTTGATTGCAGTTGTTGCTGCTAAGGGTGGCACAACCAGTTATTAGATTTAGGGGGCAATTACTTTTTCACGTTGTGCCAGGCAGGGTTGGACCGCTTTTTCCCTTAATAAATGAAATCATTATTTCAAAACTGCTTTTTGTATTTACTCGTATCTTTGTGTAATAATATTAAAATTTTAAAAAACAGGAAGGGGGCAAATACTTTTTCACACCACTGTATGTATGCGTGTGCATAACATAGCTTGATTTAGAGTTAATACAAATTGGGTGTAGTAGTACTTTCTTTTTACAATACTAGTTCCAAACCAGAAGTCCACCTAAAGCTGCAGTCACGCTTGATCCGAGCTCACTCACTCGCTGATGGAGAAAGCCGGCTGTTTGTTGATCAGGTTGTTCATGTCTCTGACTCTGTGACGGTGTTTTTGCAGAATGGTGTGTCAGGCTCTGATCAGCTCTGACAGTCTGGAGTGGGAGAGGACTCAGCTTTGGGCTTTGACCTTCAAACTCATCCGCAAAATCATCGGAGGAGTCGACTACAAGGTGAAAAATAAACTGAAAGCAGGAGTTCGAATCTGCTGAAAACTGCGAACCAGCAAAGTTCTGCATTGCATGCCGTAGTGTTCCAGTAAAAGTGTTTTAATGAGTTCATAGATTGGCTTTTGAGTCAAGTCCATTTCATTTTGTATAATGCTTTTCATAACACACGTTGTTTCAAAGCAGCTTTACAGAAATTCATAATGTTAATGCCTAATTTTCCACGTTTAGAGGAAGGCTGATAATATAGTTTAACATTTGTGATAGTATAAACAACAAATAGTTGAGATTTGCTACGTAGTATGTCACGTTAATGTGAATGAAAGCTGGATATATTTATAATAGTTGAAGGTATTAATATTAGTGCTGTCAAACGATTAATCGCATCCAAAATAAAAGTTTTTGTTTACATATGTGTGTGTACTGTGTATATTTAATATGTTTACATAAATACACACACATACAGCATATATTTTGAAAATATTTACATGCATACACATTTATATATTTATATTTTTATATAAATATATTTAATATATAAACAATATTTTTCTTAAATATATGCATGTGTATATATATATATATATATATATATATATATATACACACATACATAATAAATATACACAGTACACACACATATATTATGTAAACAAACTTTTATTTTGGATGCGATTAATCGTTTGACAGCACTAATTAATTTGTCATGTGGTAAGATTTTGGTCATATAGCTGACCTGTAATTATTATAACAATCCTTGTGAGACGAGTCAGTTTTCATTGCTTCATGAAACTGCATCTAAGGTGAAAGTAGAAGAAATGTGGTTTGTGGGAGTTGTTTTCTTCAGTAAACTGATGTGATGTTTGATTCGAATCACTCACATTACTGAGGATCAGACTGTCCTTCAGTTCCATCTAAGCCATGTGTTTTCTAGTGCTAGTGTTCACTCAGCAAAGCTATTTTTACTCTTTGTGCTGTATATTATCCCTCGCATAATTAATCCAGAGCAAACGTGCGTGAAGCGTCTGTGTGTGTCTGCATGCTCTCTTCTGTGTGTGGTTCTTCAGGGCGTCAGGGATCTGCTGAAGGCCGTGTTGGACAAGATTCAGACCGTCCCAAACTTCATGAGCTCGGCTGTGGTCCAGCAGCTGCTCGCAGCACGAGAGGTACGCTTCTCCACAGCATGACACACTGATGATGGCGCTTCTAGTGTTTCCTGCTTGTGAGGAACAGAGATGCAAACTCATCGCCTTTCAGTGACAACTCACTTCTTTTGTAGGGCTGGGAAAATAAATCGATGCATCACGAATCGAGAAATGATTCAGCATCGATTCTGAGATTTCCCAAATGCGTGGCGATTGTTTCTGGAGTGGATTCTGAGCTTAGTTTTGAACAGCAGATGGCGCTGCATGCTTCAGAAACAGCCGTACTCTGCATGTTTCCAAATCCTTACACACACTCCAACCTACAATAATCATTCAGAAGATTCGAAAAGGTTGAAGCGAATCACAAGTGTGTTCACAGTGGGCTGTGTTTACATTAATCTGGCATCATGAAAGCGTTCTGAGCCGAGGTGAGATTACAGACTCAGCCGAACACACAAGTGCTCTTCAGCGCTCTTCTTCATCAGTGTTTGAGTGTGTGGATAAACACTAGAGCAGAGCGCCATCTGCTGTTAAAATATAAGCTCAGAATCCATTCCAGAGAGAATCACCATGCATTCGGAAGATCTCAGAATCCATCCACAATCATTTCTGCATCGATTTATTGTCGCAGCCCTACTTTTTGAGATCAAAATAGGTCACATTAGATCCAATGAGAAAGAGTTATTTGTGGGTGGGGTGGGGTGGGGTGGGGGGGGGGGTAGTAACTTTAAACTTTAAAAAGTTAGTCATCTAATTTTTTTTTCTTCAAGACTGGTCATAACTTTTTAAATTCAGTCATGAAAAGGCAGATTGGTTTCTTAAGACACAGTCGTAACATGGTGACTAAGTTTATGCAGCTGGCCCCTGGTTGTTTCAGTATGTTTTGTATAGTAGCGTACAACAGGGTTAAAAGCGCCCCGGGGTAAAAGGAGCCTTTGATATTATTTTTCTGTAAACCACTAGAAGGCACAAAATGTGGCATAGCACTATCCAAAAAATTCGCTTTTCAAGATGCGTGTGCAAATTTATCTGATCTTTGACGCGATCGCGCGCAGCAGCGCAAAGTTGATTCTGTTGCTTACTTGATTAATATTTGATGTTTTTTAAAATGTTGTAGATTTAAGTAGCAAATGAGAATCGCTAAAATTAATGCATATATTTTGAGACAATGGTCATCTTAACGATTTTCAGTTTTGTTTAAGATAATTAAAGTAACAGTTTTTAAATAACAAAAGAATATGTAAAAGTATAGTATTTGGGGTAAAAAGCGCCCCTTGGGGCTAAAGGCACAGTAATTAACATGATGATTAATAGATCGCTGACTTTTCCATTTGCTGACATGACATGATTAGATTCAGATGGTAAATATCATATATTATGCTGGGTGTCCATATTAGAGATAATCACCATGTTTAGAATGAAACCATCATTTAAAAACATGATATTAATCATATCATATAATAAAAGATCATTTGTTGTTCTGTATTCCATTATTATTGGATCTCCTTCAATACTTTCAGAATCTTTACTTATTAAAATGATTTTGTTTCTGTATTTTAAATTAAATTTTTTATATTAACATATTTTAATGACAGTATATTTATTGAACAAAAATTACTTTATTTTTCAAAATAAGCAGAAAATAGTACAAACTTTGCTAAAGTGATTGTTTTGAACAAGTATTAACTTAAACTCATTATTGTAGCTGAAGTATTTGTATCAGTACCGTGTGTGGGGTAAAAGGCCCCCCGTGCCACCTCAGACATTTATAAGATTTCTAAACAAAATAAACCACTTGAATGATTTATTTTCACACAAAATTGTTTGCTCCATTAATGTTCTACAAACGTATATATATTTTTTCTGCAATTATACATGTTAGGCGCAGTGAATAGCACATTTTTTCTTAAGGTGTTCCTTTAGCCCCGTTGTACCCTGTTATTTTCTTTACTTCAAAAGCTATGTCTAAAAGGGTAGTTTTTTTAATGTAATTGAGGTCTGAGATGTGAGAACGGTGAAGAGAGAGAGAGAGGGCAAACCTTTTGTATTTTAGCTCAGCATTGCTGTCTAATCAGCCAGTATTGTCTTGAACAGCTTGCATAGCACTTCATCTTTTATAACATGGGATTCTGACCAAATATATTCAGTCTTGATTTTTGTAAGATGTTGCAACAAGATGTTTTTTTTTGTGTGTGTGTGAAAAATTACAGTTTTGGACATATAAGGTAATAAAAAATATTTAAAAAAATACCTTAAAGTAACCACAAATGAGCATGTGAAGCAAATATCTTCAAAAGAAACTCTGTGTGGAGCATGCCGCCGATCCGAGCAGTCTTCTCTTACCTGTTTGCATCTCTGGATTAATTGTGCTGTGTGAAGGTGGTGGAGTACATTCTGGACCGTAACGCGTGTCTGCTGCCGGCGTACTTCGCCGTGACTGAGATCAGGAAGCTGTATCCGGAGGGCGCGCTCTCACACTGGGTAACGCTCCTCAGACTCCTGATGCCGGCTGATTGTTGTTCAGCAGCTGTGGATCTGTTATCAGTTAATGACACCTCAATGTGTGCTTCTTTACAGCTGTTGGGCAGCCTGATATCTGACTTTGTTGACAGTTTCAGACCGACTGCCCGTATTAACTCAATTTGTGGTAAGATGCGTTCACATATCCTTGTCTCTTGAGCCCCTGCGGCAGCGTGTCACATGTCTGAATGTGTTTCAGGTCGCTGCAGTCTTCTGCCAGTGGTTAATAACTCTGGGGCCATTTGTAACTCGTGGAAACTGGACCCGACCACTCTGCGCTTCCCCCTGAGGGGAATGCTGCCCTATGATAAGGTACCGCTCTTGACCTCACAGAATAACACAAAGGTCATGTTTCATACACCATCAGAAGAAAGCAAAGAAAACTTACAGGAGCATTAAGATCATGTAAAATCATGGATAGTTACATCCACATAACACAGAGAGCCTGGGGTTACTGTGATTGATTGATCAGCGGACAGGATTAATAAAGAAAATGATTTTTCATTACACTTCTTGTAAATAAAGGTTCAGCAAGGGGGTTTCACAGGGTTGCCATGTCAGAACTGTTTTTGGATCCTCACAGAATCTTTCAGGGACCGGTTCCTAAAAGAATTTTTTTTTTTTTCTTGGTGTGAAGAACATTCTAATGATATTCAAACCATCTTTTGATTATAAAGAGTCTTTTGTGCAATGGAAAAATTCCATTATTTATAAATATATATTCTTGATGGACACATCGAGGCCAATAAACAACCTGTATTCGTAAGACTGTAGGACTGCAGGGTTTGGGAAAAACTGGCATTTCAATATTTAGTTTTTCTAAAATACATATTGCAATATTAAAAAATACAAAAACTGCACAAATTATTTTGAGCATGAACCATATTTGTTGAAAAACGTGGGTGTACTCATTACATGAACCAACTCAATCCTTTCAGTAACCATGAAGTCAAAAAATAAAATCTCATATTTTTTCCTCGGCCACGTTCCTACCGTTTTTGACACATTCAATATGACTATCAAATAATATTATTTTTTTTTTTATATGTGATTGTTATTAAATCAAAACATTAAACAAATTGTAGTGCAATTAAATTATTATAAACTGAAAACAGTTGCTTATTAAAAAAAATACAGTTAATTATATTGTGGAAAAACTGTAAAATTACAATTACTTAATTTAAAACCATCAAGCTTTTATTTTGGATGCTTGTTGCCAAATATATGCACAGCTGGTTTCTGAGTGGAGCTTGTTATTTTGTGTTCATCATTTACATCAATCCACAGTAAATAAACTGCTTCATAAATAAATAATCTTTCCATTGATGTATGGTTTGTTAGGATAGGACAATATTTGGCTGAGATACAACTATTTGAAAATCTGGAATCTGAGGGTGCAAAAAAATCTAAATATTGAGAAAATCTCCTTTAAAGTTGTTCAAATGAAGTTCTTAGCAATGCATATTACTAATCAAAAATGAAGTTTTGATATATTTACAGTAAGAAATGGAACATGATCTTTACTTAATATTGAATTTATTAAATTTTGACCCATACAATGTATTGTTGGCTATTGCTACAAATATATCTGTGCTACTTATGACTGCTTTTGTGCTCCAGGATCACATGTATAGTGCAGCATGTATTTTCATCTGAATGTAATGAGTTGCTCCTCCTGTGATGTGACTGCTGCTGGTGTAACCAAGGCTGTGTGGGTGGTTATAAACTGTGTGTGTGTGTGTGTCCTGCAGGACCTGTTTGAGCCGCAGACGGGTCTGCTGAGGTATGTGCTGGAGCAGCCGTACTCCAGAGACATGGTGTGCAACATGCTGGGCCTCAACAAACAGGTACCCTCTCTCTCTCTCTCTCTCTCTCTGCTTTCCTCTGTCTCTCTCAGTGCTCTCTCCCCCTCCTCTGCCTCGCATGTCCATCCCCTTCTCTGTGATGAGAGGCTGGCGGAGGTGGAGAGATCAGGTGCTGTAGTTTGAGTAGTCCCACACTCCCACAGGAGGTGAATGACTTTGGCCAGCCTCCACCATACTCCCTGCCAAACTAGCTAAGTTCCTCTATGAGCCACCAGACCTCGCTCTCGCTCTGCTCTCTTTCTCTGCGCTTTGGGCCTGCGCCTGCTGTCTGGTAGGGAGTATCGCCCACCTGTCCCTCTCGTACCTGTCTCTGGGGGTGTGGTTTGGCTTGACTGACAGGGTTACTTGGAGCTGGCCTCCTAGTCACTGTATTTGTGTTTTCTTTTTTTTCTTCCTTTATTTTTGTTCTGTCCTGTCTTGCCCCGCCCATCCTCCTCCTCCTCCTCCTCCTCCTCCTCCTCCAATGCTCTAGACCTTGAACATTGCTCAGGTATGTTCACAATCTTACTGTTGTATTGTGACTAACCAGACTCTGGAAGCTTCCTCATAGCCAAACCGAACGATTCCATCAAATTACGATTGAAACAGATGAAGAACAGCTCCAGTGAAACCAGAAAACAAACGTAGGGCTTGAAATTACTGACTGCCGCGAGCAATTGTTAGAGCATTCGAAAGACTGGCCGAGAAATTCATCAGCTTTTCCAGACCAACCTTCTGCACTTTAAACTGCCCTAGACTGCTTTCTCTCTTTCGCTAAATTAAACCTTTTATATATATGTGTGTGTATATATATATATATATATATATATATATGTGTATATGTATAAAAAACACTCTTTTAGATTGTATAATCAGACTTTTTAACTCAACTCTCTCTTTGTTTCTTTTCAATGATATTTTAGATCAGAAAAGTCTTCTAAACTGTTATAGTTTGTGGGTCATTCACAGGAAACAGTGCCATTAAAGCTAAACTGTTTCAGTGTTTATTATTATTGTTACTTAGAAATATTATTATTATTTACAAGAAAACATGTTTTCTCCCGTCAGGTCCAAAGTACCCGGCTACTTTGCACCATAGACATTGGTGGGCAATAAGCCCTCCTATTGTCCTGTAGTTTTTTTGTTTGTTTGTGTTTTTCAGTGGTTGATTTTTAAACTATTTTTAACCCAACCCAATGTATGTGTTAACAGCACTGCTATCACCTCTAACTCATCCCTAAGACTAACACCATCACAGTAAACTTGCCATTCAGATCATTTACAGCAGATAATAGCAAATTCTGGTAGTATTAATATGATATTATTTATGCGTATGTGAGTTTCTGGAGGTACCTTGTAATAAATAACACATTATGATTAAGATCTAGTGAGTTAGCCCATTAATAATTATTAACCCGTTCATGTCTGGGGGTTGAACATTAGTGTACACATTTCTAATAACTGCTGAACTAGTAAACATGCCACATTATTAGTCATTATTGTTCCAAGGACTATATGTGTTCCTTTTACAAAATCATTTTTTAGCCTGTAGAGATGGAGTATAAATCTGATGAAAGACTGATAAAGACAGAGATGCTTGAGTTTGAACCATTGTGGCCAAAACATTTTATGAAGTCTTAAAAATAAAATCAAGAGAAAATGTTACATTATAATCTGCATAGGAAAATATTTGATATTCTGATATTATGAAACTGATATTTACGTAAAAACATATTTGAAAAAAGCAATGTTTTCTTTTACGCTCCACAAAAAATTATGATGATAATAGTGTGATGATCAATATTGATGGTAGTTATATCAGTAGTAGGTCATTTGGACACACTTTTTCCTGAGACTGACCCTTAATCTCACATGAATAGATAAGAAATGACAAACTAATATTTTAATAAGTATGATTTGATGAAATAACAAACATACCCAAATAAAATAGATTTTTCACCCAAAATGATCCTTCTGTCATCATCTGTTCCCCTCGAGTCATTCAAACCCATCTAACTTTCTTCTGTGTAACAGAGAGATGATATTTGATGATATGGCCATTGACTTCCAGTGTTTGGACACAAACATTTTTTGACTTTTCTCAAAATACATTGTTTAGTGTTTCTCAGAAGAGAGGAATGACATGAGGGGGAGTAAATGATAACAGAAAAATCCCTTTAGCTTGCACTAGTGTTAATCCATGCTAGAGTCACAGACACTGTAACTGTTCAGTAAGGGTCACACACACACACACACACACCACTGTCCCTCTTTCAGTGATGAAAAAGCGTACCTGAGAATGAAGACAATCTGTTAATTTCAAGCCCTGATTGGCGCATGCCCTGTGTGTGTGTGTGTGTGTGTGTGTGTGTGTGGTGGCGGTGCCGTTCAGTGTGTGTTCTGCTGGTGTTGTGTGCTGCTCAGTGCAGATGCTTCACTCCCACATGCAGGGAAACACCGCTCCTTAAGCACAAACCCACCTCACAATTACTCATCTCTGTTCAGTAAACATGGATGAATTTGATTGGGAAAATTAAAATACTGCACATTTCGATTGTACAGGAGCTGGTGCTGTTAAACTGTGAGTCAGTTTGTTGTGCTGTGTGCTTTTAAAGACCCCATGAAATCTAATGAGAGCCTTGTGTCTTTTAGTCTAAAGCTAATGTCTATTCATTTTGAGCTCATCTACCCCTAAACATTGACAAATTATATGTGACCCTGGACCACAAAACCAGTCATAAGTATTTATTTTTTTTTTTAGATTTATGCATCATCTGAAAGCTGAATAAATAATCTTTCCATTGATGTATGGTTTGTTATGATAGCACAATATTTGAAAATCTGGAATCTGAGGGTGCAAAAAAATCTAAACATTGAGAAAATCTCCTTTAAAGTTGTTCAAATGAAGTTCTTAG
>JAFVLL020008547.1:0-38733 GCA_021397915.2 Tor tambroides
ATCTGAATTTATGAATGATGCACTCACCTGTCGATCTCTTAATTCTCTGAAAAGATCAGGATGAGCAAGCGACAAATGCTTAAAAAGGTTTGATGGGTTGC
Source organism: Tor tambroides (assembly GCA_021397915.2). Taxonomy (NCBI): domain Eukaryota; kingdom Metazoa; phylum Chordata; class Actinopteri; order Cypriniformes; family Cyprinidae; genus Tor; species Tor tambroides. The sequence continues at coordinate 102 of JAFVLL020008547.1, forward strand.
CTTCAGTAGCAACACATGATTTATACTATAGCAACGCTTGCATACAGGTGCAGTAAGGTCAGTTCGTTCACTTTTGTCATCTGTTTTGCATGCAAAATAATGCCATATTTCACTTCTACTGTTCTCTTTATTTATTAATTTCGGGTGCGTTGATAGAGTTTCATCTGTTTGATCCATCGCATTGTTCTGTTGTCACATTTACCGGTTGCGCAGCAATTTGGGAAGCACTGCCACCTACAGGTGCACTTCCCAACAGCAGCGTATGAAATACCGAATTATGATATCGTACCGTTTGAAATATAATATATACCGGTATTTTTCCAGTACCGGTATACCGCGCATCCCTAAAGGTGGGTTACATCCCAAATTAACTAATATGTAAAAAGTAGACCTAATACATGACCATTCAGAAGTTTGCAGTCCACTTTTTAAAGAAATGTATACTTGTATTCAGCAAGGATTAAATTTCAAATAAATAGGCCTATTGTTTGAACTTTGTTTGTCGCAGAATCCTAAAAAATGTATCATGGTTACCACAAAATAATTAAGAAGCACAAATCATTTCAAAATTTATAATAAGAAATATTTCTTGAGCAACAAATCATATTTCAAAGGTTTCTAAAGGATCATGTGACACCGAAGACTGGAGTAATGACTACTGAAAATTCAGTTTTTCCACCACGGGAATACATTGCAAATTAAAATTTAAAACACATATTTCAAATTGTATTAATATTTCACAGTATAACTGTTTTTACTGTATTTTACTGACCAAATAAATGCACCCTCAGTGAGCATTCAAGCTTATTTCGGATACGCTAAAAATCTTACAGACTTTTGAATGGTAGTACTTATTTCTTAATCATAATAATTAATATACTTAAATGTATTATAGCCTATTTCAAGAAAAAAGGATTTTAGGTTGAGGCATTGCCAGGGTTAATATATACTAAACTAATGACTGAAAATATTATTCAGTTATAGGCTATAAATGCACGTATAGGCTTTGCCTTGACAAATTAAGATTGTCAGTGAAACCACATACACTGAGCTGATTGACCAGTATAGTGGATTGGCAGCTGAATACTGATGAACTGATATTTGAAAAACACAATCGCCCTTGGGACCCCCCTCTCCACGCAAAGCAGAAGAGGTTGGCAGAGACCACAGAGCATGGCCTCTCATTTCTAATCACTAGGGAGGCTTTAATGAGAGACAAACACCAGGCTCTCTCTCAGGACCCTGAGGGATAAATTCATGCTCAGTGATTAAAATGGCAGACAGCACAGGTGCTGAGTTTGCTCAATGTCAGGGACATCACAACTTTCTTGTGCTGAGTTGAAGGGTTTCATATTGAGTTTTAGGCTCTTTACGTCTGCAGGCTAAACATGTGTTAGACTGCCATCTGCTGGTAGGAGCATAATCAAAACTGCTTAGCCTGAATTTGTTTGGAGTCACAAATGAGAGTCAGCCTGTGCAAGAACTATAAATACTTAGCATATTTTAGGTGTCGGTGTGCAGTGGTAGATATAAAAAGACAAGAAATGTTTGGAGTTTTTAAAAACTTCTTAAAAATGACTAATCCTTTTTGTCTTTTTGTCTGTTTAGTGAACTTTGTTATTTTTTGCCAGGTGTGAATCAGAAGACTGCTCATTGATGAAGAACGAACAGAAATGATGAATTACCGCATGATGTATGTAACATGAAATTACACAGACAAACACACACCAATGAAATGTTCACAGAATATGAACATCTTCACAACCATCCAATTTCAATTTGTCTCATCCAGGCATAAAAAAGACAAATGACAGAGAATGTAGTTATTACAGTGAAGCCGAAAACAAAAGCTTTGTTCATTATGGCAGAATTGATAATATTTCACTCCATTGACTTTCAGAGATCATCCAAGGATAGCGTTTATCTTTCTCACAGTGCTGCCTTTACTCTTTGGGTAGATATTTTTAACTTTGAAGGACAAAACCCAGCATGCAGCATGGGTTGTATATGCTTATATGTGAAGACAAATCCACTATCATATCAAGTAGATAATAAGATTTACACAAGTGTGAAACTGCAGCATTGGTTTTTGCCAGTTTTCAGGTTAGCGCCACACGCACACAAAAGCACTCATGTGTTTTTTACATCCCACTGGTGATTCAGTTCTCACACTGTTTTGCTCAGTGAATGAGTCTTTTTCTATTATAGCCACTTATTTGAAGAGGAGTGCTTTTGATTCAGCCTCGGTTGTGCTGTCACTGCATCCTGAAGAGAAACAGTAAAAGTACCTTGAACCTGGTTACTGTACAAGTGGGTGGTATTTCAAAGATTTCAAGTAGCTTTTCTAATCTAATTTCACCTTCCCTTCAAAGATGAAATTGTTTTTCATTTACCACCTCAGTTCAGCTGCCTCTACGGGCTGCATCTTACCCTCACACTCGAGGCTGGATTCCTCAAAGGGTTTATTAAAATATATCATAAGATATTTTGCTCAAAGTCGTGACAAGTGGGTAAAAAATATAAATCCTTCCACCACCATCCATTCCTCTTCTTTTTTACATATTTTGACCTATATTCAAAAAGGATATGTTGTTTGATATTTAAAATAAAGAATATTTAGATTTTTTTTTTGTTGTTCGTCGTTATATGCTCATTTTAATGCCACTTGTATTTAGAATAAGGAATATTTTTAAAATTCCAATTAATATAATAATTTTGTTACTTAAAATATAATAAATATCAACTTAAAAAATATGTATGTATATATATATATATATATATATATATAAACAAAAACTACTAAAAAGGATAAAACACAACTAAATTAAACTTTAACTAAAATTAAAATGAAAAAGGAAATTATAAAAATAAAAACTCATTCAAAATATTAATAAAAACTATAATTAATAGTACCCCAGTTATACTAAAATAACAATGATTCAGATAATATAATTTTTTAATTAATTTTGATATACTCATTTTAATGTCATATGTGTTGTACTTATCAGAGAATAATGTAATGAATTATTTTTTTTTTTTTTTTTTTTTTTTTTTTTTTTTTGCATAACTTTTATTCTATGGCGTAAATTCCTCTTCCTGTCATTTCAATTTAGATTTCATTTCAACATCCTACAGGTTGTGGCCAACTGAAATTTTTCCATCCCATTTTATCAACTGATTAGCCAATTCTTAAATGCAATTTCAATATCCAAAGCTATATAAATGCATCATTCATTCATTCATTCAACACTTTTTTCTTTTTTTTTGGTTTAAATTATCAGACCCAGATTTATTTTTTCAATGGCTTTACCTATTCTGTTCGGTGCAGTCCATCTGACAGAGTGGTTAGCTACTTCTTTATATTTGTTGAAAAGTCAAATGAGGCTTTTAGATAAACTGCAACATGACCTTTAGTTTCCCAGAGAATAATCACAATAAAAACAGCACTACCACTAATTCCATCAGACTCTTGATTCTGTGCACCCTATGGGGTGAAATCCCAAAGGGACTTCGGTGGGATTGGACTTTAGCTACTTAGCCCATCACCCTGGCCCAATAACGAGTGCCACAGGGGGGTGTTAAAGCTCTTTCCTCAGACCTGATTAAAAGAACTCATTGGTTATCAAAGAAGCAGAGCTGTGTTTACAGTACAGTTCTCCGGCAGGCTCTGTTACATAACCCCCTTCAGAGTAAATCTGTAAAATCAGCAGCGTCACCTGAGAGGGGTCCAGCTTGTGAACAAGGACAGTAGGGAATTATTATCACCTGCCACAGCAACCTTCACAAATAAACGACAGCAACATTTCCAAAATGTCCAGAAAGTTTTTAGACAGATTAAACCCCTGACATCCACACAAAACAATGAAAATGCAACTATATTATCATCCAGCTCTTTATATAAAGTTAAATATATAAGTATTTTAAACTTTATCTGCATACATACAGTATACTCATGTAGGGGATTATATACTATATATATCACTGGGAAAAGCAATATTATAGATAGAGGAGATGTATTTTAGCTATATTTGAAGTTAAAAACATCCTGATGGGTGATTACTTTTGGATTATTGTGATGATTTTATCTGCTGTTTGGACTCTCATTCTGACGGCACCCATTCATTTACATTTTGGATGGCCTAAGGATAAAGTCTTTATTGGTTAAAGACAAGTCCAAGAATAATTTTACATGGATGGTACTTTATGCTTTATGAAGTCGTATCTTTAATATTTCAGAGTTAATCTTTGAGGTGACTTGGCCATGAGATTTTCCAGCTTGAGGAGAATGAACTTCAAAGCCAGTAGGAGAAGGGAAGAGCTGTGTGGGAGGACTTGGCTTGACATTGGAGATGTGGCTTCAGATGCCCACAGGGTCAGCAGATCACATCAATATACGTGATAAGAAACGAACATTTCTACCATTAGTTCATGAGATCGTGACAAGGTGATATGTCACTGTCTGCAATCTAGAGATTACTTTTGGAGGGGTTTGAGATCCATGTGTTTTATCATCAAAGGATGACTTACTTTCTCTTTCAAGACACCACGTTTATCTTTAAGCTAATGTCTGACTTTAAGAATAAAAGCTTTGATATTTGGCTGCTGCCATTACTTTGAGTGACCAAGATGGATCTAGCCTATATTCAATACATCACATGTACAGTAATTTATTTGATGTAAGTTGCATTTAAACTCCAATACCATGACTAACAGAAGTAAACAAGAAAGATTATATAGAGGGATGTATGACTAACCCGCATATTTTCACTTCACTCGCTGTTAGCTTCTCTTCAGATCTGTTTGTTCCTCATAGGGTTTAATGCAGTGAAGCTGAGGGAATAGTGCTTCTCATCATGTTTATGCAGATAGAGAGATGAGCCAGTGCAGATGATGGAGATTGAGGGTTTTAGATGGTTCTCTCCTCCTGCTGGGAACTCAGTGAGAGTCCAGGCACTGGAGAAGAGGCCACTTGTTTGTCATTTGACACAGTGATTGTGGTTTTAGCATGAAGTGGTTTCAGATCATTTGCTCCATTAGTCCATCAGTGATACTAAAATAACACTGCATGTGACTGAATAATTTGAATGTTTGGTAAAACATAAAATTAGACTAAAACTATTAATAAGTCACGGCTGCAGACTGCGACAAAAATAAAAATGTGTGACAATAATGTAAAATTTGTATTCATCCAAATGTAGTTTCAGCATATATTCTCTATAGTGTGTGCTAATGTAACATGAGCCGTGATGTTCAATTTGCAAAAAAAATGACTCTTATATGAACTTATTCTTTTTAATGAGTCAGTCAAATCATTCACAAAAAAACTTAGGTTAGGTTAGAGAGACTTGCTTAGTCAATGAACCATTCGGAACACAGTTAGGAAGAGTTCACCTCACCTTCATGTCATTCCAAACCCATAAGACTTTTATTCATCTTCAAAACAAATGAAGATATTTTTAATGAAACCTGAGAGATTTATGTCCCTCCATTGAAAATCAATTCTACCAAATCTTTGACATGTCAAAAAAGACATAGTGAACACAATCAATATGAATCCAACAGTTTAATCAAGTTCATCATCTCAATTGCTTTATTTGATGAACAGATATAATTTAGGTTTTTATTCACATATAAACAGTGATTAATGCAGAGCAAATAAAAAATAGAAACCGGAAGATCAAACGTGCAGAACTTGATTAAACTGCTTGATTCATGTGGATTTATTTTACTGTCTTTTTTATGAAATTGTTTATCGTTTTGGTGGAATGGACTGCTCTCAGTGGAGGCCTCTCAGGTTGCATTTAAAAAAAAACATTTTAATTTGTGTTTCGAAGATGAGGAACAACATGAGGGTGAATAAATGATGACTTAATTTTCATTTTGGGTGAAGCAGGAAGCTGAACTAAAGCACTTCTGAAAACAATCTTTTGAGCGATTCTATAATTTATCAACGAACTTAAAATCTGTCCTCTCCTCGTCTTTTTTAGCTTTATATTAAGTGTGCATTTAATGTGTTATAAATAGGTTTTATCTAAAACTTGAATTTCATTTAAACTTACCATCATGATTCTAAATATTATTGGATGCAGTATTGTTTAACATACTGATGTAATTTAATGTTGAATACTCAAATCTAGACATCACAGGTAATTGGACATGTATTGAGTTTGTTTGTCTCTGATGGTTAATTGTCCTGTTTATTGCCTCTGTTTTTCTTGGCATTAGTAAACATGTTATCTCAGCAGGGTGCCGCCACATCTGACTATTCATGAGCGCGTTACACGTCAAACCTGACACTCTCACAATGACTCACCAGCCATAACAAATGAAGGTGAAGGCTTTCTGCCCACAGATTCAATGGACTAGCCTACCTTGCTGAACTTTTTTCTGTGCTCTTTACAAGACAAAATGACTGCTATTTATAGCTTAATCTGGTGTTAGAGTTTCAAATAAAACTCAACACTTTAAATAATTCCAGTTGATATTTTTAGTAACGTTTCTCTCACCTGATCAGTCTTTCTGTCCTCTTTGTTTTCAGGTATCAGGTACTAACATTACTATTTGTTAGCATTTACATCAATCATAGACGCTAGCGTTGCGGCTTCTCCTCCTGATCTATATGACTTTATGTTGCTCTCTGAAACAGCCTAGCTCTGTGTGAAAAGGTAATAAAAAAATCACTTCACACACAATAACTCACAGGGCTTCTTTTGCGCTGGAGACTCGGTTCGGGGAATGCTTTCATTAATCATGAAGCCCAGTATGGACTCTAGCACCGCTGCTCCTACTGAACATACATAACTGTTCTGGCAGGAAGAGCGATCGCTGGCCCCTCACTCGGCATAGGGCTAAAAACATCATGACCCGCTGCATGCTGGGAGTTTTTGTGAATGATGGGACCCAGCTGAAATGTCCATCAGAGAATGTATGTGGCATTTGAATAGAAAGAAAACAAGAAGTGTGACTTACTTAAGCAAAGAGCGGTGTGTTCTTGTCTGGCTGGTCTTCAGCTCGTAGCACACAAGCCATAAGTGCCCCAGAGGTCCTTCAATGTTGCATTATCCAATATTTCACAACAGACCATGTTTTCTTTTGCATCTTTCATATTAAGTCCGAGAACATTCAGTATCATAAAGACAAGAGTTTTGCAGTGATCCATGCTTATGCTGTTGTTTGCTTTATGAGTTCATTGTTTGCATATTGTTTCTGACAATTGTTACTAGAGACAGGTCTATAGCGTTAATATATGTAAAATAATATTATAACATCATATGCAGAGAATATGATGAAAAATTTGTCATCATCGAACAAAATAACAGACAAATTCTAGACATTTATTTTCCTTTTTCTCAAACTAACCCACGCACATTTTCTGTATTTTAGGGCCCTGAAATTACACTACAGTTCAAAGGCTCACCAAGCCTGCATTTATTTGATCAAAAATACAGTAATATTGTGAAATATTTTTAAAATGTAAAATTACTGTTTTCTATTTAATATATTTCAAAATGTAATTTATTCCTGTGATGGCAAAGCTGAATTTTCATCAGCCATTACTCCAGTCTTCAGTGTCACACGATCCTTCAGAAATCATTCTAATATGTAGACTTGGTGCATTATTTTGGGACATTTCTTATTATTAACAATGTTGGAAATAGTTGTGCTGCTGAAAATTATGACATTTTTTCAAGATTTTTTTAAAGAATAGAAAGGTCAAAAGTTCAGTGTTTATTACACAAGAAAGCCACACTGGCATTAATTTAGACAAAAGTCAGCTAAAAAGTTCAGCTGTTCTTAGGTCCGTTTTTAATTCATGCAGTTCATGCAGTTGCATTATTTGTTGGTAAAAGCAAAGTTTTTGTACATTAACTTTCACATTTCTGCTTTTTCATTTATTGTGTTTCATAATTGTTTTACCGTTAACATACAAGAGGCTGTTTAATAACCAGTTTTAGTGTGACAACTAGCCCCACTGTTGGGACACAAAAGGTCAGTTTGTGTTTAAGGAACTGCATCTCCTTTTTTTATTTATTTTTGTGAATTTGTCCACTTTCCAGGCATTGTACTCGATTGGACTTCATGATAATTGCCCAAAGTGAGTGTAATGTGGGTGAATGATTGCACCGAATTGCAAAATTTGACCACTGGAATGTAATTGCCCCTGACACCTTCAAATCAAATATACAAATAAAAAAACTTGTGAATTACAGTTCTAACAGTGACGCGACATGTCTGACGTGTGCTATTTCCTTTGGTACAGCACCAGTTGGACGCGTGGGTAGAGAGGACTGAATAAGCCATCCACAAGAAATACATACTAAATGTGTTTACTTGTGTGCTGTAATTATAAAGACTACATTGTGCTTGAATGCAGAGTAGGGCCAAGAATGTCCATCAAGGAATCGTCTGGAGAACAGCCATTCATAATCAGGGCATAAATTGTCAGATAAGAGGCATCGCATGAATTTCCAGACAAAGTCCTGTGTGTTTTGTTTTTGTTTTTGGCGTTGCACTTGCCAGCTTATCTTAGAAATATCTTTCACAAAATTCATGCCTGTTGTGTACAAGCCAGATTGTTTTTATTAGTTATGTGTACTTCATGATGGTTAGTGAGTTAGAAAGTATCCTTTCGATGATTTTATTTTACTAAACTGAGAGCAAATGTAAATACGACCAAATCATTTTTCAGTACCATCTCATCACAATAATAGAAATCTGTTTGTATTTTATTTTAAAGAAAGATCAAAGGGGAAATATTTAACGCATAGGTAAGTTTTTGTGCTTTAAAATTTGATTTTTTTTTTCCTCCCAACTGCAGGTCTGGAGTGCTGGGCAGAAGAGAGATCCGTCTCTTTCACGTGTCTCACTCCCCCAAGCGTGTGAGGGTCTTTATTAATGAGCAAGGCTCACCCCAGAGGGTCAAACCCATTCGGCCTGCTGATGGATCTCATCTGCAGCAGAGTGTGCTGGGATCTTCTGCCTCACATGTGCAGCACCATCAGTCTTACAGTGAAGATCCAGAAAAATGATGGACCAGTGACCGAGAGATACAATGTAAGTATACATACACAAATATTAACAAAGGTTCATCTCACAACAGTCAGTACAAAATACTGAGAACAATACATAAGCTTTTATCAAGTAAGTCATAGAATAAAAAAACCTTAAATTCTCATGATTAGATGCGTTTAAACTCATTTTAAAACTCATTACATAAACATACATAAAACTCAAATGATTAAATTTCTTTTAGATTAAGATATTCTTCTAATGTCTTCATTTTTTAAATATGCATCCCTGTATTATTTTTTAATACTGGTATGTGCTGGGTTTATACAAAATGTAGACAAAGTTTAAAATACCTTGAAAACCAAAAAACATTAGAACAATAATATAAAATGAAGAGTTTACGGTTACTCCAACCGTTGAGAAACTTGATAAAGTTGTGTTCATTTCAAAAGGAGAAATATGTAAGGGTCAGCAGAGGAGTTGAAAAAGGGTCAGTATTAAACCAGAATATTTTTAAACACTGCTTATTTTGTTGATTTATTCAAAAACAACTATGGATATAAGATCATAACTAAAATAATAATAATAAAAACTATTGCAAAGAACCTACACTACTGTTCAAAAGATCTTTTTTTTTTAAAGAAATGTAAAATTTCACCAAATCAGCATATTAAAATAATTTCTGAAAGATCATGTGACACTCAAGGCTGAATGGCAGCAAAATGTAGCTTTGCCATCACAGGAATAAATGACATTTTAAAATATATTAAAACAGGAGCCTAAAGAATGAAAAAAATTAGAAACACATTAACTGTAATTTTAATGAACTTTTATTACCATAAAATAAAAAAGTGCTCTTCTGCATATGGCACTGCAGACTAGCCACAGCTAGAGAGCATTAAACAGCTTTGCTGCAAAGCACACAGACATAGTGTTAGTATGTCGGCCATAACATCTCTGTCAAAGTCATGAGAGTATAATACTGTCGAGTTCTTTGCCCTTCTTATTCACAACAAGAGATGCTAAGACAAAATAAGAACAACTACTGTTTAATCAAGATGTTTCTTAATTAAATTATTTTTGAAAGGACAGAAAACTTTTCCAGAATTTTTGAACAGTCTATAATTACGGCTGATATCTTTGTTGTTCCAATAAAAAATAGAATAAAAACTAATTCACGAAAGTAACTGGCTGTACAGTTATAAGTAAAAACTCTTCAGATCAGCGCTATTAGAATAAGTTCAGAGTTCACATGGTCCAAGATATGTTGGCTGTATGTTCCTTCGCCTTCATCCGCAGCACAGCGATGCTGGAAGACCGCCGTTCAAACTCAGGTTTGGTCTCAAACGCGGCGTGACTGTTTGGTGAAGGAGCCAGAAGTGAATCGGTGAAGAAGTTGTTGAGAGACACTCCAAACTGATTTTGCTGGTGATTGGGGAATCCCACATAACCGTGCTCACCGGCTCTCGGCGAGTGGGGGTAGGGAGACGTCACGCAGGGAGGGGAACCGCGTGGGATCATGCAGGACGAGACTACAGAGCTGCCTGGAGTGGGACCTGTCCATAAATTGTTGGAAATCTGTGTGGAAGGTGGAATAAAGTCAAATCAAAATGCATGAAATCATAAAACCATAACACTTTTCACACTATAATAGTGGGCTCTTAGAAAAAAAAGTACCTTTTCAAAAAGTACACCTTTGCACCTTATTAACCCCTAAAGGGTGCATATTAGTATCTGAAAGGTACATATTATTACCTAAAGTGTGCATATTAATACCTTAATGGTACCCTTTTGAAAGGGTACTGCCCAAGTGAGTGTTATTATAAAACCCAGGTAAACATAATCCTGTGTTATCTTGCTTTAAGGTTCACACTGCTCATACTTTACCCAGGGTTAACAGTTAAAACTGGGTATTTATAAACTGACTGTACATTCCTAAATCCCGGATTAACATTCTTATTTGCATATATTGGGTGTCAATGATTGAGCTGTTTTTATAAATGCTGTCGACTCTACTATCTTTTTTTTTTCTAAATGGACATTTCGGTGGACTATAAAGGTAAGAATGAAACGGTCTCTTCGCTCCAATTCATGTGTTTTCCGTCACCGTTTGACATTACCTCAAACGCTTAAACCACCGTTTATACAATGCGTGCTGTTTACGTTACTGTCCAAAGCATGTGAATATGAGGCATGCCATTAGCTGTCAGTTGCTAAGCATCTAGCGGCATGGTTTCACATTGGGCATGTTTGGCATGGCAATATGGGGTTAACACAGACTGTATGGGGTTAACAGCGCAAAAGCGGTGAGAAGGCTAATGGTTTCATAATCCCGGGTAAAAGCAGTGCTGAAACGTTCCGTTACCATGGGGTGAAAACGGAGTTTAGAACGACGATAACTTTTAAAAGCAGTGTGAAAAGCCATTTTAATAAGCAAATGATTGAGAGGCAAAAACACTTTAGTACGTCAAGATCAAAATGGAGATGAAAAACAATACAACAACAACAGGCCTGAGCTATAGGGCAGGAAGTCATGAAGAAAAAAAAATCCATATAATCAAAATAAAGAAATCCAAATGTTTGGAAATTCATGGTACATACACATGGATTGTGATTTGGAAAGTTAATTCAATTTTAAAATTTAAATCGATGCATTTTAGTATGCCTGGGAAAATGCTCATGATAAACCGCGATCAGATACACCCTCAATCTACATTAAAATACAGTGACAATTATCCAGACCAGGCTTTTAAAAACAAACCCTACAGCCCGCAAAAATGCATTTGTGTTCGCCACAAAAATGTGGGCATAAGACAAACACAAGGCTTAGCCCTCCCACCTCTCCTAACAACATGCCCTGTGTAATAAAGACCTGTCCTGTAAAGGCACAGGCTTTTTATGTGACTATGGAAAACACACGAGAGAAGAATCTACTCTCTGATGAAGGAAATTGAGGTCCCGTGGTGCCATCTAAATCTTCATCTCCTATCCTCCCAACAGCTTTTGTCAGTTAGCGTGAGACAGCTCTCTGCAGACTGCCCACACCCGTCAAAACTGTTTAAAGCTTGAAAGGCTAAGGGCAGTTGTCGACAATTCATGCGTTGTGTTTAGTATAAGGACCATATGCTATTAGCTGAAATTTGGACAAATGTTTTGTGACTTTACAGTCAAATTTTGTGATCAGATCAATAAATACTCTGCCACCTTATGATTGTTTAACAAAACAGATCATGAAACCTACTTACACAATGTATGATAAATAATATACATATATCTATAGAACAATAAAGACATTTAAACAATGCACAATAACAATGCTGGTTTGCTAAAAACACCAGGCCAGCATTCTTTTGCATTTGAGTAATAGTGACCTATAGACAGTCATGCATTGGCTGATTTTACTTATTTTCAATTTTAATTTCATTTGTAAAACCATGGTGCAGATAAATAAAGTGAATTACCTGTGAGTAGCCATCTGTCCGGGGCAGCATTGATATGTCATAGGTCGCTGCAAAGTGGCTTTTGGCCTGCTGGATCTGTCCATATCTTTCTCGCTTTCTCCACTTGGCTCTTCTGTTCTGGAACCATACCTAAAAAAGAAAAAGAAAAGTTATTTTTCCATGATGTATAATTGATTAAATGTTTAGTTAATATTTTATACAAGCACAAATTAACAGAATAAATTGCATTTCTTTTTTATTTTATAATTTTGTCTTTGTTATGTAGCCTATTTTTTTTATTAAAATATGTTGGTGTAGTGTAAATGTGAAGCCATTAATTACAGTGCTGTTCATCAATTATGACAGGGAGAGTTACTAACTTTATCTGTTGCAAACACAGGTCCATAACAATAAAAGTAAAGGTAATAAATGGCAGGTATGTAAAATGTTTTCATCATAAAAACATCTTTATATGCATCTGTTTTATCACGTCATTTATATTTTTTAACTATAAACTTGACTTTGTTAATCGGTAATTACATTTTACAAAAATCGTTAATCACGGTAATTTACATTTGAAAAAGCGCAATAAAGTGCAGGTTGTACTGCATTTTTTTTTATCATCGCTTCCATTTTAACTTCAACATTTAGCTTAAGACAGAAATTAAAGTTGTTTTCATAATTTTTTTTAACGGTGAGGAATGCATGCATGAGGTCTAGAAAGTGATTTTAATTGTTTTAAGTGAAAACTAAGGCTTTTCCACAAATGTAATCCTGAAATGTAATGACGTTATTCTCAGACAGGCCAAATTTTAACATTGAGAATTTATATAAAAAGTCAAAAAAACAAAAAACACATACAGTGAATTTTACCACAAATGAAAGTGAGCAGTTACCTGAACTCTGGCCTCCGTGAGCTCTGTTCTCATGGCCAGCTGTTCTCTCACATACACATCTGGGTAGTGGGTTTTCTGGAAGACTTTCTCTAGTTCCTCTAGTTGAGTGCTTGTGAAGGTCGTGCGATGGCGTCTCTTCTTGCTGCTCGACACGTTGCTGTCGCATTTTTCGCCGATGTCGTCCAGGTCTGTTTTGTCTGGTCCGGCTGTGGACGGTGAGACTCTGATGCTGCAGCAGTTCTCCATCGCGTGCAGGCTGCTGTCTTCAGTTTTAGGGGCGCAGTAATTCACGCCTGATTATTATTAAAATATGGGTAGTTAACATAAAATTACACATAGTTTCAGCTGCACCCTATCTAAAACTTTCAAACTTTTTTTCAACGCTGTTAGTTATTTTTCTCATGAGAAACCGCATGGAGTTTTACATTCATCGTATGATAATTTCAAAAGGTGAATAAAAATGAAAACCTTAAGACTCTAAATATAAATATAAATATATCTATATAAAAAATAAGAAAATGCTCATGGACATATGTCAACGGCCAGTGCAACTTTATAATGAAAAGATGTAATATAGTAAATGTAATATATGTAGTCTAGTATTTGGCCATTTAGTCCACGTACAATGAGGCTATTTATTTGAATATTCATCTTCAAATGTAAATAAATCACTTATTTGCAGCGCTATGTTTACGAATTACTTTTTAATGAAAAGTTACCAACCAATTAGCGGATAAGATAGCAATGTTTCTAAAAGAAGACTTAAAAAGGGGTAAATTTTATAGTTAAAAAGAATTAGACAGCCAAGTTCCGTGAAAATATGTAAAACAAATTTTCAGCTTTTCTCTATTTTCTCTTCCTCAACATCTGAAAATCTTTTTTAGTTGTTAAAAAAATTAATTGTTGAGGAAAAAAACTTAAAAAATATATGTAAATCTTACATTTAAATAGTGGTTAAATATGCACTTTCCACATTTAATTCTTACAAGTTATTTAATCATAAACGTACTAATAAGTAGGCTACAACAGTAAATGGTAAAACATTTCTCGTCGGAAATGCAAAATTGGCAGTAACTTCTAAATGTAATGGAAATTGGTTTTCTTGTTCTTTTGTTAAAAATAAAAGTTATTAGTATGCCTTTTATAGATTGGTGCCAGGAGAACATTCTGACTTCCACAGAACTTTTTATTTTTCACTTTAGAAAACCATATCGTAGACTCCAGTGCATTGACCTGAAGAAACTTTTAAGAACTTCATTAATATCTGAAGAAACATATAACAGCTTCTTTACTGAACCAAGGTGTTGCAAAAACACTGAATAATCTTTAAATATTATGCAAAATGTTTTGTTACGTTTTACAAAGACGACAAAACTATGTGTGTCAGACTTACTGTTTCGGTTGTCACACGGAGACGATCTGTCCATGGTGGTGTGTTGATCATTGCTCTGCATCGAGAAGGCCTGGACGCATTTAGGTGATGTCTTGTTGTAATACTGCACATTGTCTAAAGTCTCCATGACTTGGTCCATGTAGTAATCGCTGCCTTTAATCGCTTGACTTTTCAAAGAGAATTTGTCGCTCAAATACTCCATCATGATCCTCTGGCCTCGTCTCAAGCATGAAGCGCGTCAGTGGACACCAGAAATGTTTTAGTGATGTCAAAAATGAAGCAATGCTGCCAATTATTTGTACAAGTCGTTAATTTGTCTTGTCTTAAAGAGACCGAGGGCCTCTCTTTATACGGCAAAGAGTGCGAGCTTCAAGCAGCCACCCAACTTCTGAATATGGAGAAGGTGAAACTCCACCCACGCGCATGCACAAGAGCTAAATAAGATTTATGAAACTCTGTGATGACCCGAAATGAAACAATTACACTTGCTTTCGCTTCAGTGTGTTTGGATATCCCTAATGATTATTTAACTGATAAATCCGACTCAGGTAGCCTAGATATTGCGCGCTATTTAAAGTGTTAAACCGTGTAAAAAATATTAAGTATATCAGTAAACATATTAAAGTTGGTGAATGTGTAAAGAACAACTAGTTTAAAGAATAGTATAAAGTAAATCTTTGTATGTTAACAGATTTTTGGTTTACCTTTGCATTACTTATTTGCAGTTATTTCATTTTAAGTTAATAGCCTATTATCACGGTGACTAGAAAAAAAAAAACATCAAAACTTTCTACCAACGATAACGTTTGTAGAAAAAAAACTGTAGCCTATTTAAACTATTATTATTGCAAATAAGTATTTATTTAACTTGGAAAGCACCTTTGTCCCAACGCACAATCTAGTGTTATTTATTTTTTACTTTTTTGTTCATAATGGGGAAATACCAGTAAACTAACCATTTTTATTTTTCCAGTTTATTTATTTTATTTCATTTATTTAATTATTTTAATTTACTGTATATAGCTACACGAGAAAGGTTAGTTGTGGTTTCCAGAAACGCATTAAGGGATGGCATTTGGGATAGTGACAAAACACATTTACTTGAATATAATATAAATCATCCATACGTTTTAATTCTTTTAAAGTATTCTTATTGCCACATTCAATACATTTTTAAGAGATAACATACTTTTTACATCTATCAAACGTTTTTACGTAAACATGCACTGTTTTTATTTATTTTTGTGTTTAATTTTGTCTATAGGCTACACAAATATAAGTTTTCAGTGAACCAGTAAACAGGTATTTACTACAGCATTTTTAACATAATTACATATTTTTAACACATTTATAACACTTTATACAATGTGTACCTAACAAACTATTAACTTTTTCCTCAACATTTTAAATATATAGCCTAGTCGTTATTTATAAAGATTGTGTTCCATATTTGGTAAAATGAATATGCTACGTATATTATTTCAACCAACATCCCTGGCACGACAAACCTGTGTTTGCAGGTCTCATGAAAATGAATGACAATCTGAATCTTCCGAACAAGAAATGAATAAAATATCACGACGGCATTCAGCGCATAAACGGGCACATTCATATAGGCTACAGCTGCAAAAAAAATCATGTTACTATGACCTAAATAAAAAATACAATAAAAAGTTATCACTTTGTCACACTTAAAAACTATACCCTCGCAAAGTTCAAGAAAATTTTGTATATATTTTGTAAATATTTAGATTTTGCTCTGGAAAATATCTAATAGAACCAGTAAGAAAAACGATGACATGATAATACACGCGTAATATTAAAAAAACGTGCCTTTGCGTAATTTATTCTGCTACTTGTATCAATTATTTTGCTCAGTTGACACTCTTGGCTTTGTTCAAAATCCACTGATAACGCAAACAACGTAGAACTTTACACACTCCCGACAGCAACAGCACTAGACACGCAGAGAGAGCATAAGGCCGATTTTTGGATGCGAGACTATTAAACTCACACCAAAATGATTTTGCGACCACCTAAACGTGTGTATTTCAAACAGGAAAAGCGTCATCCGATACCACCCTCACTTTAAAGAGTGTGTAAGAGATCACACATAGAGAAGCCCTCTCCTTTCTGCCAGCAAAACCTTACCACCTGCCAGGCTAGCCATATCTAAGGGTCACTTACAATGCTTGGGGTTTGATGGTGCCACTCCAAGAAAAAATGAAAATAAATAGGGGTGCTCTTAAGTAGCAGGGGGGGTTTCTTAATAATGCTCTGAAATGACCTTCTATTTGGACCCCTTGCTGGGGGGAAAATGTGTGAAATTCTCTGTGGTTTGTTGAAATTTTGTCTGCGCATTAAAAATAAAGCACATCAAAGATGCTATGAGTTACGGCCTAATTTCACTCAGTTAGGTTCATAAGTACATCAAGCAATATTGCAAAATTAAATCAGTGAAGCATTAAAGAAATAAGATATTTGAAACATTTGATCTGTCATTTGTTCCTTTTAATAACAAAATAAAAAAGGGAAAAACTGTCACATTACAGAGTAGATATTCTCAGATTTGAGTCTTTTTATCATTGTTAATGATTTCGCAGTCATGCAGGCATTTGGACTTATGTTTTATATGTTTTAACAAACTGCAATTATTAATTAACATATGCTAATGTAAAATATGTTTATATCACATAAAAATATTCATACTGTCATTCTGCCAAATTGTATATGATGATCCTTGCATGTCATTGAAATGATAAAAAATATACAATAAGTATATATAGCCATTTATTTATTTATTTATTTATTATATTTATGTGTGTGTGTGTGTGTGTGTGTGTGTTATATAATATATAACAATTTTATATATATATGACTCAGGGATCTCCTTAGTGTGAGCTCTGTCAAATTGGTACGGAAAGATGTTAGTGTTTTTCTTGATTATTAAGGTAGATTCTTAAATCATATTAATGGTTTTGTACAGGCCACATGAGGCGTTCAGGCCACTGACATGTTTGCCATTGTTTACTGCCTCTCTCTGTTTCTCTCCCTCTCTCGCTCTGTTATGTACTATAGACAGAGTGAATCTCTGGTGAAAGTCAGAGGTCAGTACGAGCGTGTCAGCTGGGTTTGTGTACATACGCCTTTGCAGTCACTTAAGTAATTAAAATGATAATAAACGGTTTGGCCACAGCCACTTCTTCCAGCTGCTGCGATTGAGCTGCTCAGGTCAGGCCAGATGCATTGAGCTTGCAAAGTCAAATTTGGTTTGAAAGGCCTCTTCACTTTAGTGTGAAGGATTATTCAATGAGTATTTATTTTCCCTATAATGTGTTCCTGGGCAGTAAAATACAACGTAGTCTATTAGAAACTCAAACAAACCAATAGGTTTTATATGACTTTGAAGGGTTTTACTAACCCTGTTCAGATCGGCTCTCGCTGGCACTTGAAAAGATTACGTCTCATGGTTTGCCTATGTTTTCTGTGGGTAACAACTGGCATGAATTACTCGCTGGCATCAGTCTGCGGATTCTGTCTGTTATTCAGAGATTCAGCAAAAGTGGAAACTTGGAAATGTACTGTCTTTGGAGTCCCACTATAACCTTTTTGCAGTCATAGTCTGTCTATCTATATACTTGATCTATTCTACGTGCTCAGAAAAAAAGGTACAAAACTGTCACTGGGGTGGTATCCTTTTGAACCTTATCCTTTTGTACCTTTTTTCTATATATTATATATATATATATATATATATACACACACACACACACACACACACACACACGTAGTTGCAAAGTTACTTATAGTCAGTAGACAATACCACAGCAGTCAGCCAGTGTCTCTGGATTAAGTACGAGACCTATGGGCTGTCTGCCCAAACACGATGCCAAAACTCCCACTAATAAGGCATCCCTTTGCAAGATTTATTTTAGCATTTCTATAGGCATAAAAATGAGCCTTAAGCTGGTGCCAGAAAGTTCTTTTCCAACCACTGTTTGTGAACACTCAGCTTTTTGATATCCA
The DNA here is from genome assembly GCA_021397915.2 of Tor tambroides. NCBI lineage: Eukaryota > Metazoa > Chordata > Actinopteri > Cypriniformes > Cyprinidae > Tor > Tor tambroides. The sequence continues at coordinate 18,866 of JAFVLL020008547.1, forward strand.
AATTAAAATACACAAACAAGGATATCCTCATCTGACACTAACACTAAAGAAAACACTTTTAACTCTGATGTATGCATTTCTTTTTACTTATTTTTGGACTTGTTTGCCATAGATGCATTTTATGTGAGATTACAACATAAGTGTTTGAAGCAGAACTGTGTATAAAGCAAATCATTTATCGACAGTGATCTTTGATATATTACTTTCATTAAATGTGCATCCTCTTATTTTTAGCTTTAAGAACAACACAAATTCCCAGTATAAAGAAAAAGAAAAAACCCTAAAGTACATTAAAACAGGAACGAGCTGGTTTCTATTGCCTGTCATTGTCTGCATATTAAGCATGTCATTTGTAAATGGTTTCCACCCAGTCCATGGCTCGCAGTGCTCATGTTAAATGGAGTGATACTTGAAAGCAATACGTATCCTGTGACTGCCTGCAGATATTTGGGCTATATCTCATCCATTGCTTCTAATTCATTTGCAGGAGAGGAAGCTGGATTTTAGTAAAAACAGCAGCTGCGAGGAATTTCAGCAGAGATCAAATGGGCATTGTAAGTCTTGTTAAGGGCTTACATCAACAAGACATCCATCACACTCTGAATATAAACACAGCCGCAAATACGAAGGGTGAAAACAAAAGAACAAACTGAATCAATATTATCTCAGTGCAACAAACACAAGCTGATGTAGTTATCTTTTTACTTGTTCAGTTTGGCTCTCCTCTTTCCTCCACCCCAGCCTCCACTGTGTCGCACTGGGTTGTCCCGGAACGAGATGCGTTCATTTCGGGTCGGAGCTGAATTGACTCTTGTGGGTGATGGCACTTCTGTTTCTGTGGAGACAAAGGTAATTTTATAAAAAATACACCTTCAATAATGCTAATACATCTGATAAGACTTTGATTGACATTATGGAGTTTCCAACAAGCACAGTCCCTTAAAACACAGAACAAAGCAAGCTTTTTTCTGTAGCTGATGCATTCCTCATGTAGAACCCATGGCTGCGCTCAGCAAGAAGTCATACACGGTAAAATGAAATGGCAAGGAAAACTTCATCGATTCAGGAGGCTACCGTGCACCACTTATCTTCCTGCACATAATTCTAAAACGCAATATGTTTCTGAATTCAAAAAATGATCAGTCATTTTTATTTCAAAGACTCAAAGTCAAGTAACTCTTATTACTTAATAAATGTAATAAATTTTACAAATGTGACCCTGGACCACAAAACCAGTCATAAGGGTCAATTTTTCGAAATTGAGATTTCTACATCATCTGAAAGCTGAATAAATAAGCTTTCCATTGATATATGGTTTGTTAGGATGGGACAATATTTGGCCGAGATACAGCTATTTGAAAATCTGGAATCTGAGGGTGCAAAAAAATCAAAATACTGAGAAAATTGCCTTTAAAGTTGTCCAAATGAAGTTTAGCAATGCATAATGCATCTTAGCAATGCATATTACTAATCAAAAATTAAGTTTTGATATATTTACGGTAGGAAATTTACAAAATATCTTAATGGAACATGATCTTTACTTAATATCCTAATGATTTTTGGCATAAAAGAAAAATCGATAATTTTGACCCCTACAATGTATTTTTGGCTATTGCTACAAATATACCCCAGCGACTTAAGACTGGTTTTGTGGTCCAGGGTCATAAATGTAGTAATTGATTAGCTAACACAAATTTTTGTTTTTACTATATCTGTCTTAATTTGTTCCCTGCCTTCGCCGATTAAAGTGAAAAAAAGTAGACGTCTGCCCTCGACGGGCATTAATCGAACTTCAAACCTTGAACGTTTATATTCAAAGAGACACATGTTGTTGCCCGTGTTCTGTGGGCTGATATTTAATAAAATGGCCACACACTCACTTAACCGCTGTGACCAAACAAATTGTTTTCAGCCATTTTGCTCCCATTACCTTTGAAAGAGGGCAAAAAATGAGGCACCGGGAGATTTCCTCTACACATAATGAAAACGTTTATGGCTCCCTAAACTGCTCTTTATGGCTCGGCCCCAGTAAGTAGAGGGTATCTTGTTGCATTAAACCTAAGTAGTATTTATAGAGTCCTTACTGTAATTGAACATCGTACTAAGCATGTCAACTTTGTGCTCATGACCTAATGACTCGCGATGATTTAATTCAAATGACAACAGGCCTATGAGGAGCTGGGAAAATTTGTTTTATGTTAGCTGAGAAACAGCCTAATTCACAAGGGGAATAAAACATTCTTTTCAGAAAATGAGTACTGATATTTGTGGATTTTAGAGGAATGGTTTTGCATGTACACTGTAAAGTGAATTATCTATAAATAAATCTTTTCAATTCTCTTTCATCTGTAGAATCAGCCTTCTCTCCAATAAATCACCTATAAATACCTCTATGTGAAAGGCTTGATTCAGTCCGTCATTCAGACAGACAGCCAGTCAGTCATTCAGTCAGTCAGACTGTCAGCATCCTCGTGGATTTCATTTTCAAATCATCATCAGAATCCAATTTAGCTTCATTAGGACAGACAGTGAAAAGCCTTCACAGTGCAACATGACTGCTTGTGTCAGTCAGTGGGATCTTTGTCAGGGTGAGTCTTGAGTGGTATAGTGTGTGTGACAGAGCTCGCACTTAATCAGCAAGCTGTCAGAGGTCTCTCGTTGTCCGTTTCCTTCTGAAAGAGAGATTATTCCCCCCCGTCCCCTCGTCGACCCTGGCATCTGTCTGCTAAGCTGACAAACGCGCACATCGGCTATTATACACACATACATATTCTCAAGCATGCTTGCATTTGCCAGAAGCATAAACATTTTTTAAACATGTTTATCATGCATTCACTTGTATAAATTTGGTCAGTTCATTTTTCTATAAAGTGGAACTAAATGACAAACTTGCATTTTTTACATATTATAACAAAAGTGCTTGTTGATGTCAAGTGGCTTTCAGCTGTGCAAAATCGGATTTGTGTGATGTTGTAATGGGTTGTCAAGTGAGCCAGATGATGTGTACAGTCATGTCAGTTTCCATCGTGTGCTTCACGTCACACCCACTGTGCTCTGTGTGAAGTATTTGATTTGGCACCTGACCGACATGATTTAACTTCACATCATTGTGTGAAGTCTGCAGTGTTTTAAAATTCTTCCTTAATTAATCCCATCCCTTAACATTTCAGAAATTATTACTGGGATAAATCATACAGAGATGATGCTCTGAGTAGAACCCGAAAGCTGGTGCCGAAAAAGAGATATAGTAAAAAAAAATGTATCCAATAGTGTGCTGTATGTATTCATAACAAGTGGAGAAGGGAGTTTGACTGCTTTCAAAAAACATGCTGTTTTGCTTGTGTGATATTATCAACAATGCAGGCACAGATGTTTTTAATGTTAATGGGACATTTGCATACTTTATAACTTTTATTTAATCAGCGAAATATGGTCAAATGTTTGGAATAATTAAGATTTTTTTTAATGTTAGTGAGAAAACAGTAATTTTGTGAAATATTTTTATTATTTTAAATCAACTGTTTTCAATTTTAATAGATTTGAAATGTAATTACTTCCTAAGCTGAATTTTCGGCAGCCATTAATTCTTCAAATAATTCTTCAGAAATCATTCAACGTTAAAAAAAAATAATAATAAAAAAAATAAATATAAATATATATATATATATATATATATATATATATATATATATAAAATTCCATACTATAAGACCAGTAGTATATAGACGAAAAATAATGTTTTTTATTTTATATTTTCATATTTATTATTTAGTTAATGTTATGTTATTTTATTTTGATAGTATGCATTTTAAGTAAACGACTCACTTCTGTTTTCAGCTGAGTATCTTCGAGGCTGAGTATGCTGAGATGGAGAAACACTAGTGGAGTCAGTCCAAAATCTTGCTCCTGAATCTCCACCGTCTCTGTCCCCTATGGCCTAAGAAAAAAAAAGATATATCAAAGTATAGGCATCACTCACATACAAGAACATGCATAAATTCACTCTGCTGTAAACAAATTTTTACAGGGCTGAAAACAGCAGCAGTTGTTAGTAAGTTTTCAAAGTATTTACTTTAAATTTAAATTCACAATTAATTAGCACAGAATCCAACAGTACTTGTAAAAAAAAGTGAACAGTGGCATGTTAGTGTGCAGGTTTAAGTATAATAAATAATAAAAATAATATCTCTTACCACAAGCTGCACCCTCCCACCATTAAGAATATCCTGGCCAATATCAGGGAGGAAATGATCCCTAAAAAAGCAGTTGAATAGATTACCTCTAACACAATTTACACCACAGCACATTCACAACATGTGAGACCACTATAACTTATCACCATTATGAACTGTTAATAACTTATCTTTTTCAGAAGCATATAGTTCAGAGCAATGTGTCTCACCGTCCTGTGCCTGCGGAGTCTGTGTGGGGATGGACTGCTTGTGTGTGGAGCCACTGGTAAGTTCTCTCCTTGTAAGATTGTTTTTCCTCTGCTTTCGGTAATTTGTGAACTTCACTCACTGCTTGCTGAACTGCATTTGACATAAAACAAGAAGAAAGGCATCCAAAAGAGTTTTTTTCTGACACATGCATTTAAATATTCACAGAATTTTGAAGGGGGGTTGTTTGCCAGACAACTCCTGATAAGCACCAAGTTAATCAGAAAAAAATAGTTTTGGACTGCAACTAAGAAGCAGAAGATACAAATCTGCGAGGTGGATAGAAAATGCAAATGACAGTTTCGGGAACTTCTGTGGTGTATATTTACGCCTACTGAGCAATAAAAGAAAAACAAAATGAGTACGTAGGAAGTAGGGAGATTTATGGACAGTGTCAATACATGTCACCAAAAAGCCCTAATTCAAATAAACATGTTCTTGGTGGAGACTAGCATGAATTGATAGCGATTTATTTAAGGCATTTTCATGGTTTTGCCAAAAAGTAAAGAGCAGACAAGGTTTATGGGTTACAGTTGTCATGGGTTAATTGAAAATCCACTAAAAATGTCAAGTGATTAACTCCTCCTTAAGGGCTGAACAAGAAAACGGAAAAAGGGCAATCCACATTAATTGCTGCTGAAAAGTTCTGAAATGAAACAATTATTCAGCATTACTAGTATTTTTGCACTTTCAACAGATACGATTTTGAAGCTTTTTCATACACTTTAGATTAGTAAATGCAATAAACAAATAAAAAGAATATATTTAATACAACTATTTGGACTCAAAACATTTGGATGCTTAAGCATGAATAAATAAAATGTATGAATTATACTGCATTCAATAACAAAATATCCAACCAAATTAGCTTGTGCTAATTTTCTTTAAAATAAATGAAAACCGGTTTGATGTTGTCTAATGCAATAATATTCATACATATTAAAGTGTGTCGAAATACTATTGGGGCCACTGTATGTGAAATAAGTATTAGAATAGAATAGAATAGAATAGAACATGTTACATGTTCATATAACATTATTTATATTAATAGTTAATTTATAGCATATAGCACTTTATAGATTTAATATAATTCGATGTCAACAATCCTAAAACTGTTACTTGAGTTCATAAAAAGTGATTCACAAAAAGTGTGCATTAGGACAGGTTCATGGTTCAATAAGTATTTTTATTTGCTGAAAAGTTTAAAGAAATACAGGGTCGAAGTTGTGTGTACATACAGTGAACACACAGATTTAAGAGAAGGACCTCTAGAGTTAACCACAGATATTATATGATAGAAACACATACAGCATCCAGTAGCTGTCAAACCCGCCCCCCCCCCCATCTATCCTACCCTCAGGACATTAGGGGGCCCAGGAGTCACGGCCTGTTAGAAGGGCTCTTAAGTACATAAGGTTGTGTGGTGCTGCTATGGCGGTGAAAGGAGTCAGAGAATCAGTTCTTTCACGAGGGTCAGGATGACAGAACCGAACTGCTGGGGGTGGATTCAGAGAACCGGCTCAAAGTGATTCCCTTAAGGACACTGTGCAGGTATTTTCAGAAATCCTGCTCTTCCTTCATACTAATACTGAGGCAATGACACAAGGTCAATCTTGACAGAACCAAGATAACAACTGCCCTGAAGTATTTAAAATATAATAGATTGATAGACAGATCATATTTTCATGCTTATATATCCCATCTCATGTTATGTCAATCAAAAATGCTTCCACAGATTTTCTAGTTATTTTTGGGTCTGACTTATTAAACTGGAATTTGGTGTCCAAAATGCCTAAATTGTTTCATTGCAATGAAGTCACTCCATGCACACACGCATAGGCTTTGCACAAGACACACTGTGCATGTGGGGGATTCTTGAAAGTGTGTGTGTGTGTTTGTGTGACTATGAGACATACCCATGGGGCTTTGATTGTTTGGGAGTTCTCTGAGCAGACTCAAAGAGGGAGGTCAGGTCTTTTATCGTGAGGTTCTGTCTCCCACTTTCCTTTACCCTGGGTCAAACCTTCACCTCCAGAGAGCAGACCACAGGCGGTCAACCAGCGGCCAACACATACACACACACACACACATACACACACAAATACGCCACGGAAAAGATTTGTATGTATGTGTGAAGCTTGTCAATCACATCAATCTGAAGCAATCAAAAAGTACACTGAAATGGAGGAAATCTGACAAAGCTTTGCGAAATGGAGGCAATCTGATAAATCTTAATTTGAGTTTTTGAGAACCTATAAATCCTTGGTTGCATTGGTGCAGTAAAGTGCAGTAAATTGGTGCATAAATAAATGAATAAATAAATACAAAAATATTAAATATATAAAACATAAAATAAATATAAAAAAAAATAAAATAACAGATGTTTTTTTCAAAATCTCTGATTATTTTGAACCTCTCTAACTATATTAATTTATTTTACTAAAGTGAAAAAACACACCAATAAATTGGTCATTTTTAAAGTGGATGGCTAGATATATGACCTAAGTAAGGCACTCTATTTCAGTTAAACTCTTTCAACTCATTTAAAGTATTATTTTCCACAAAATCTGACTCTCTTCTGTGATTTCCTCGCAAAAGAATCCACCCAAACCAAAAGCATCATCTACTTGAGAAGTCATACAGTGCCAAGCCCAGCAGATACAGGAGACTGGAAATACATGACACATGGTGCAAATCAAACACAGGAGAGCAGCAAAAACCTGCAGGTTAATGTGAAGCAACTTTGCTGTGTTTGACCAAAAAAAAAAAGTGTCAGATGACTGCATTTCTTAAGATTAAAAATGCTGAAACCAACATAAGCAGGGCATCATGAAACTGTGTGTCATGGCTTTGGGGTTGGGTAAGGCTACCTGCTCTTCCCCTCTGCTGACCTGCGGAAGGCACCAGCAATACAACCCCAACCCCATCAGGGACAGCCCCAAGCCTCAGGCTACAGGCTGGCCGCCGCTCCCCTGCTCTCCCCCAGCAGGGGCTTACATTTCAGCCGAGCGCTCCAAGCCCCCTTCTGGAGGTGATTAGCCCCCTGAAGCCGTGACAGATTCTTTCCGAGATATCCGCCTCACTCGTGTTTATTTTATCCGAGCTCTCTTTTGTGGATGTGCTGGACATGAAGTAACCCACTTGAAAATGGGTATCGGCTTACATACGCCACAGGACTGGCGGAGGAGTCGGAACAACAACAAAAAAAGTAAAGAAAGAAAGCAACCGCTCGCATGTAAAGAGGATATCTTTCCATTTATTTGCCCTGCTCTTTAACGTGACCCTTCATCTATCCCTTATCTCTTACGCTCGACCCCCCTCGGTAGCATTGCGCTGAAAGCCCACCCCCCTCAGGTGGCACTAGGGCTGCAGACGGCGCGCTCTCTCTCTCAGTCTGGAACCCTTAAGTGCCCTACCTCCTCTGTACTTAACTCAATTTCACACTTCAGGTCCGCTACAAAGTCTCCTGAAATACAATCATCTTGTTTATTTTCCACCATCCCAAACAACCTAATAGCTAGCTATTTACGATCCCATCATGTGCATTCAATTTGATCGGGCGATGTGTATGTTTTCGTGTATTACACGCAAGGTAGATCCAAGCGTGTCCCAAATGACTAGATGGATCCAGCCCATGGGGAATAATGAAAATTGATCAGTTCTCTTAGAATTCAGGAAATTATGCAAACTCTATCAATTGTTGACATGTATATTATATGACAACAACTTATTTCCTATAATAACTCAATTGATTCATATGGAGAATCAGTTTATTTATACAGAGAATAAAAGTATTTGTATGGTGAATCATTTGAATACTATTCAACTGATTCAAATGATGAATCATTTTATTCATATAGTGAAAAAATAGATCCATATGGTGAATAAATAGATTCATATAGTGATTCAATTTATTAATTTAAACACAGATTCATATTTGTAGTGAATCAATTGTGAGTCAAATAATGATTCAAATGGAGTCAAATAATTCATATAAAAATGAGTTGTGTCCCAACATTCCACACTTCATTTTTCTAGTTAAATAAGTGGATCATCTGGGTGTTTAAAGTGCACTTCTTGTTGGAATTTTCTGTGTGGATACACTAATCGTGCAATTTATCCTGCAAAATGACATTTAATAAATATGCAAATTAGGAAACATACTCTTTTTATTTATATAGTGAGTCATTTGAATAGTAAATCAGTTGATTCACACAGTACAGAGATTCAATTGGTTCATATGTTGCAACAACAGATTCATAGGTGAATCACCTGATTTGTATAGTGATTCAACTGATTCATACAGTGAATCAATTTATTCATATAAATATATATAGTAATTTGTTTGATTTGTGGTGCATATATGCATGAATTCAGCCATACCTTTAAAGTTGTCCTTGAAAGTAGGATGTGTTTGCCTTTGAGTTTCTTTGGAAACATACTGGTTACTGTGGTTCCTGAACAGGGCCAGACGTGGATTTGGGTCTAGAACACATAACACAGACAGGAACACAGCCACAAATGAGCTCATACGAACGCAGGACTCATCGAACTGACAAGCGCAAACAGAAAACTGACAGAAACCAAAGCTTCACTTTCCATTACGAGACCAAAGCGCCCATGGAGCAGTGGCTCTGAGAGCTTGACACAAGCCCTCATTTCATGGGGCCATGATTGGATTTGTGGCATTAGAGTCACGCACTCCTGACCTTGATCAAAGCCGGCTTCAGGCCAGCCCTGGAGGATCCAGACCAGGGCCAGCACTACCGTGTCTGGGATTCTTCTCAGACTCACGGCCCATTGAACTTATGAGCGCTGATGTTTTTCTAGCTCCTAGTAATGAAGCTGGTTCTAGGCCCTTGGAGCTCAAAGCACGATGGAATATATGTAAGAATGTTTGCAGACGGGCCAATCGAACATGACAAGCCATGGAGCAGGGTGGAGCTGGTTGATTTTATGGCAGATTATGCTTCTCATGGAATCACAAGCTCCATGCTAGTATGGCATAATTGTTTACCAAAGACGTAGAGAGGGAAAAATTATAAAAAGGCCTTGAAGGCTGGCATACAGTTTTAAGGAAATGAGCATTGTTTCATTAAATGGATAGTTCACCCAAAAATGAAATAAACTGTACACTACGAAGAACACAGTGAGGGGGGAGGTTTTATAATGTATTAGGAAACAGGCTTTTTTTTCTTAGAAGTCTCTGTGTCAGTACAGATTGATAGCAGAATTTTTAGAGTTAGTGATTTTAATTTGACTAAATACACAGTATTATAAATCACTGTAGCTTTACTGACAGGAATGTACTTACACTGTCTTTCATATTCTAATACAGTAACAGTATATGGTATCTAAGACAGTGGTTCTCAGCGTTTTTGACTCCAAGACCTGTCCACAACAATATTCAAAGGCCCTTTTCAAGTCATTTGTGATTTACTGGATAAGGATTAAGGATAACTCACAATATACTCACAATTTCCATCAAATAAAATATTCTATAGCTAGAAAACTGTAAAAATGTATATTCATAAAAAATGTATATTCATAAGGTGTATAAAATATAAGAGAATTTACAGAAATCACACTTTCTGTAAATCCAGGTTTTTCAAGACAATAGGAATCCTGGTTATTAAAAGGAAAAAAAAACTGCTGTTGAGGGCGTGAATTAAAATAAGAAGTATCTATTGCATTCAGTTGTTTTAGATGATTTTAATACTTGTTTTTTTTTTCTTATTTTGAATCATTTAAGCCATCTTAAGGTGCGCTAAGAAGTTTGCTGAGGCCCCTAGTGGGCCCTGGCCCCCTGATTGAGATGTACTGATCTACAGTAGGATCCAATAAAGGATCTATTGAATTAAAAGTTTGATGATTTTAAGTATACCTCATAAGATGAATAAATTGATAGATAAATATGCTTACCAAATAATCTCTTCTGCTGCTGTTTCCTGCCTTTCATTTTATTGGCTCTCTTCAGCATGAGAAGGGCAGTGGACTCATTAGTGATTCCCCTGAAACAGAAGTTAACAAGAGTAACTACACTGGTCTATAAACAGTTTTTTATGTGGAATTTAAAATGATTTTACAATAAATTTGATTAAAATTGTGGCACTGAAGTGAAAGGACTGCACAAAGTAGCACAGAAACATACCATTCTTTGAGGATTTTTTCTGATTCCTCAGACAGGGTGTGGGTTTTGAGGATTGATCTGGAAATTTGTTTAGAAAACCATAGAAATTGCGAGAAATAATTGGTAACATGTTAATTTAAGTAATGATCAGTATTAGACATGAAGCCAATGATTACCTGCTACTAAGGTGAGGCATCAAGCTTTGCTCCGAACAGGCTGCACCTTCATTATCTGACCAGGCATGTTTCGGCTGCAGTGGAGTCTTTGGAGACCCTTGAATAGGAAGAGGGAGTGGAGACTAAGAAACACAAAGAAAGTCAAAGAAAAAATAGCATCAGTATGCAGTTTCTAACACAAAGACTTGCCTTTTTTATTTTTAAAGATAGTTAATATTCATGCTGCTTGGTTGTAGAACATCGAAGTGCATTCAACAATCTCTACATTTCCACAGCAGCAGCTGCTTCACATCACAGTGCCGCTACCGTGATAGAAAAGGCCAGTTCTCTCTAAAGAAAAGAAACCGCAGGAGAAAAAGCACCGTGCTGAAAAATGACATCTGCTGACGAGAAGGAAGTTTGAGGCGGCCTAGAAAGTAATTGTGTTTTTGGAGGCAATAAATTCGGCACTTAATCACCCAGAGAGACTCTGATTGTGCCGGCCCACAGACAGAAGGAGGGTCCGTAGGGCTGTTACCTTTGGCAACGGGAGCTGTTCCGAAAATGGCATCATCCTGGCCGGTAAGGCATTGGAATCCAGGGTTATCCAGTCTTTCTCCAGCGCTTTCTATTCACAACAGGACACAAACAAAATCCAAGAGCTGTACATGGACTGCACCTTTCCAAAATGGCATGTGATGGGATTTCTACAGCTGATAAAGTGCATCTTGATGTTTTTATTATTCCTTCAAAGCAAGTAGCAGATCACATTAAGCTAAAAGCACTGAACTGGTTTCCTGTGTGTGACAAACACTTGAGAACGTATCCATTTCAAAACATTACAATTTTTTTTTCCCCAGAAGTCGTGACAGGCAGAAATTGGAGAGCCAACACATGAAAAACTCCAGAATTTTCAGATGTAGACCAATAATGCAGATCAATTTAACATGACATTGTAATACACTGTAATGAATCGCCTAATAAGTTACACAGATGAGCTCACTTAGTGTAATGCATAGGTTAAGCCAATGTTAAGTTGAGTAAACGTGATGCAAATGGGCAGAAAATAGCAGGTGACATAAGAAAAAGAAACAACGTTTTCCTTCCCCTCTTTCCCGCTCATTGACTGCTCTTTTTCAATACCTAATCACTGCTGACAGCCGACCGCCTCACGGTTCTGAGCGCTAGTTTAAGGACTGTCAGCACAACGGCCCAGGCTATCTGTCTGCCGACTTCACCGTAATGGCAGGAGCACCAAGCATCTGCTCATACCTCATCAAAAATGAATTCGTCCATGTCCACCTCTTCTAAGTCCTCATCGCTTTCTGTGATCTGAGCAGCAGCTAGAGCACGGGCCAGCTTTTTCCGCAGAACGCAGCCCCTCCATGCAGCCTGCAGGGGCAATACACACAGCCATGAATCAAATGCAAGCATAAATATTGTGTGTTATCCCATTAGGAAGATAAAACATGTTAACCTCTGTTTAATTGCCCCGCGGTCTGCAGTTTGAACTTTCGGTGACTTTGGCTTTGTAAGACAAATGTAACACCGGGATGCCTTTAAATCTACGTATTCCCCGCGGGAAAAAAAATGGTCTCTTTTCCGCTCTGACTGCATAGGTTTAGCTACGGGGCTGTCACGTGATGAACGAACGACTCGAACAAGAAGACTCGATGAACTGAACTAATCAATTCTCTTTCCAAAGCTCCAGACTGCATGAGTTTAGCTTATGGGGCTGTCACGTGATGAACGAACGACTCGAACCCGAAGAGACTCGATAGACGAACTAATCAATTCTCTTTTTCCAGCTCCAGACTGCATAGGTTTGGCTTATGGGGCTGACGTGATGAACGAACGACTCAAACCCGAAGACTTGTCAGATAACAGGTGAGGTGAGCTAATCATAGACTAAAAACCCAGTTAAACAATGAATTAATCATTTATGGCATTATAGTTTTGCATTGTTTGTAGTGTGATCAATGTTTGCGTAAGTAGTAGATGTGTTAGGGAAGTAACACTTGACATTTTAATTATATTTTGCTAAAATGAACGAAATGACTCGAAAAAAGATTAATTCATTTTGCTGAACGGGACTCAAAGGTCGTTCCGATAAAATGATCCGAACTTCCCATCACTACAAATAACGCGTTCTACAAGCACTAAAGGGACATGGTTGGCCGCATGCTAGCGATAGCTGTTATATTACAGTACGAGCAGTTTCACTTACCAGCAACAGAAGTAGGACGATGGCGAATGATTTGCAGATGAGCACCACTGACAAACATCTAATCTTGTATGTGTGGTAAGTACAGTGCCGCTCCAGTATAAACATGTGATCGCTAATCTCCAAGTGAAACTAAAACGGTCGCGCGCACGCATTCAAAAAAGCAGTTTCAGCGCACAAATTAATAACGGCTCACTGATGCCCGGAGTTAATATACAGAATAATTACCCAACGATATAATTGCGAGAGAAAGTATTGGAATATATTTTTTGAGCAGTTTAATACCTTATGAGCAGTTGATTTGTGCTAACGGATGGACTGCTGTGTTAATAAGTGCTGTCATTCTGTTGTGTTTATTATATTAATATGTTTCAGCATGTTACAATCATTATATGGCTTGAGTTAAGATAACCTATCTTTAAATAAAACGGTTTGTTATCATACAGATTAAAAGCGTGACTGGTCTCTCTCTCTGTTTATGGGTGTGTAACGCTAGCCTAATAACGTGACGTGAGTGCATGCATACAGGGAAGGGGTGCTGTTTTCGAATAATCGAATAATAATCGAATAATTCCCAGCGATTTTCGAATATTACTTTTGCTTGAAATGCCCATCCCTACTTCATAACAGTATTATATCTTTATAAAGTATTACATTACTTGCATAAAATGCATATACATATCAATTTTCACTCTATATCTCTCAATAATGTCTTATAAGATTATATTTAAATTTATATTTAATTTGCATTCGAGCATTCCTGCTTTCAGTTTTTAGCACAGCGTCAATTTGTGTCGGATCGTTATAATTCCTCTCACAGCCAGACTGGAAACGCAGAGAATCAGACGGGTCCCCAGCCGAGTGCAGAACATTGTGTCACTGTGTGTCTCTGGCAGAGCGTTCAGTGTGTTGCATCATTTAATGGCCCCCAGTGAATTTATCATCTCTTTTAGTAAGGATGAGAGGAGCTCAGGTGTAAAATGTCCTGGTTTAAAGGTGACATGTTTGCAGAAACCTGAACTGGCATTAATAAAGCTCAACTTTCCACTTTATCATGTCCTTTTTGCCTTGTTTTTCAGTTCCTGTGTTTCCGAGGCTGAGAAAGAGAGTCATGGTAAGTCCAATAAATGACACTAAATTCAAAATTTTTGAACTAAATTTGAATATTTGAAAACTAGATATTCACACAACATTGTTTTATTGCTGTGTTTATTAAATCTGGCATATGTTATCATGATAAATGTAGAATTAATTCAATGAATTAAAATTAGTCAGTTCAGTACAGTACACAGTGTTACTAAATTTGGGGGGAAAAAGTATCCTACTAGGTGTTTGTTATTGTATATTAACTTTATTTCATCTTGTCTTGTCTTGTTTTTTATTTTATTTTGTCTGGTCTAGTTTTGTTTTTTGTTTTATTTTAATTTGTGTTGTGCTGGGTTTTTTTATTTTGCTTTATTATTACTTTATTTTTTTGTCATCTCGGTGTTTAATTTTTTATTTTATTTTATTGTACTTTGTTTTTTGTTGTGTTTTAATTTGTGTTTCTGTTTTTATTTTCCTTGTCTTTTTTTGTCTTGTTTTGTGCTGTTTTTTGTTTTGTTTTACTTTATTATTTTTTGTTTTATTTTGTGTTATGCTGTGCTATTTTTTTTATTTGATTTGCTTTATAAACTTTTAGTTTTTAGTTTGTTATTTTTTTGTGTTTTGTTTTTATAAATCTGATGATGTTGGTATTAGTTTTTAAAGCATTTTGTTTTGTTTTATTTCCAGTGGACACCAGTGCATGCTTGCTTCAGGACGATGAGTGTAAAGTGTATTTCATGTTTTATTTCAGGGCTTTAGCATTGATGTTGGAAGGGTGTTGGTAGTTCCTTGAGCTTCATCTGGCTGGGTTTTTGGTAACGTTAGCAGTGTGACAGGCGAGCACGCTTGTCCTCAAGGATCGTGCTGCGCTGGCAGTCGTGGGGCGTGTTGACTCAGTCATTGAGGCTGAAATAGCCTGCTGTATGTGTGTTAGGGGATCTAGCTGTTTCACTCGCTCAGACTGGTTAAAGCTGGTTTAACCGTGGGCTCTCCTGGTGAAGGGGCTGAAATTAACTTTGCAAGCTCATGTTTTCGAGTCTCTGGGGTGTTCTGTATCTCAGACCAAAAGCTTTCCTCTATAAGGTATTATGAAAGATGCACTGCAAGGTTTTGGCCACAGCCATCATGCTGCATAAAGCTATTCAGCATTAATAACCATTTTAAAATTCTAAATGTGCATGATATTTCTATTAAGGTCAACATAAAAACAAAACTGAGGTTATATTCTTTCAACCCTGAAAATCCTAAAAATTTGGTGTTTCCAGTCAAAAATGACCGGCCTTTTTCTTATAAATCTTCAATTTGATCTTTTGTCAGCTTGTTTTCTTTCAGTTAGCACATGTTTTGTATGTTTTTTGTACGGGCCTAGTTGCTCTGAGCTTTGACATCTCTTTGTTTTTGAGTGCAAAAGCATTATTTGTGGAAAATTTGGGCAATTTTCACTCAAAAACTAAGGTGCATAAGCTAAGATCTGTGCTAATTAAAGGAAAACAAGTTGATAAAAAGATTAAATCCCATATTTGATAATAATATAGCATCACAAGTAAGTTTTTGTAGGCAGGACATTTTTGACTGGGAACATCACAGGTGTAATAAAACGAGGAGAAAAATCCCTAAAAAAGTATAAAGTTATAATGATTAAAAATAAAGATAAAAAGGTGTACATAAATAAGAGATTTCACTAATTCAAAAGAAAAACTGATCAGAACTCAAGATGAGGATTAAATAAGTTATGCAGAAAAATACATTGATTATGGAGCTAAAAAGGCAAGTTAATAAATCATAATCACTGTCTTTTCCATTCACTTGAACATTCTTAAAGCTTTTTGCAGCATAATCTGACACAAGTTTACTGTGAAAAGTGTCTTAAAACAGAGGGTTGTTTCTGAATAAGTATGTCAGAAATTGACAGTGATTTTTAAAATCCATATTCAGGTATGGATCATCGTGAGAAGAAGTACAAAGCTCATCGTCAGTTTGGAGATCGGCGTGGAGGAGTGATCAGCGCTCGCACGTATTTCTACGCAGACGAGGCCAAGTGTGATCATCACATGGAGACATTCATCAACTGCATCAAAGCTTCCGGTGAGCGGAATATTATTATGAATAGCTACATGTGTTTTTGATGTTGTAAATAAAAAATCAAAATCCTATTTCAGGTTTTCTACTTATTTCACGTTTAATTCAGTGCACTACTTGCCATTTTTTCTAACTATTTGTGACATTTACTTGCAATTTCTTTTACACCCAATTTTTACTTTTACTATATTTGTGTTGTAGCTGGGAGCTCTGTGGATGGATTCTCGGCCATTAAGATGACTGCATTAGGCCGGCCGCAGTTCCTGGTAACTCTCTTTCTCACTCTCGCTCAAGTTTCTGTCAAGTAGGATTATGTCTGTGGGATTCATCTTGTTTGATTTCTCCTAAAGCTGCAGTTCTCTGAGGTGCTGGTGAAGTGGAGGAGGTTCTTCAATCTGTTGGCGGCCCATCAGGGGAAAGACGGGATGGCGATACTCGAGCAGAAGCTGGAACTCGAACAACTGCAGGTTTGTGCTTTACACTCGAAGTCTCCGTTTATAATGCATATGAAAATAGATGATTAACAGGGTTTGGGATGTTAGTGTTTTAGTGTGGTGGTCAGTGTTTAATTTGCTTTCATTCACAAATTAAATATCGTGGATGAATTTATATTCTGTAATTACATTTCAATGTGGATTTATATTATTATTCAGCAGAAAATGAGTTTGTGTTTTAGAAAAACATCCAGACATATTTATCTAGAAAGTAAATGGGGTCAATTTAGATTTTTTTGGTGTTATGTTTAGGACAAATGTGTTTGTATTTAGTTATTTATTAAAAAATACATTTAATATACTAAAATAAAAAAATACAAGTTTGTGTGTAGTAGTTATCTTTTTAAAGAAATTAATACTTCTACTCAGCAAGGATGCATTAAATTTGTGACAGTAAATTGACAGTAAATACATTTATAATGTTACAAAAGAATTCCTTTTTAAATAAATGCTGTTCTTTTGATTTTCTATTCATCAAATAATACTGAAAAATATGAAGCAGCACAACTGTTTTTAACATCGATAATAAGAAATGATTCTTGGGCAGCAGATCGGCATATTAGAATGATTTCTGAAGGATCATGTGACACTGAAGACTGGAGTAATCATGCTGAAAATTCAGCATTTCGTCACAAGAATAAATTATATTTGAAAATATATTTACATAGAAAACAGTTATTTTGAATTGTAATAATATTTCACAATATTACTGTATTTTTGATCAAATAAATGCAGCCTTTGGTGACCACTTTTTAAAAAAACTTTAAAACATCTTACGACCCCAAAACTTTAATGGTATATTCATTCAAAAATTCAAAAATAAATACATTTAAACTTTCATATATAACATTATCTTTCTTTTTACCTGCAGGACAGTTTGATCAAACTGGGAGTTGGTGCAAAGTCAGACATTGAGAACTGGTTTACTGGAGAGAAACTGGGTTCATCAGGGTAAAACTCCTCGACTGTCACTTAAACTTACACTTACTTTCCCATTCCCTAAAGTGCATTACACCCATTATACAGATCACCTGACTCCATATAAACCAAACTAGACCTGTGTGTGTGTGTTTGACCATTGTTTCTGTTTTGTTCTTGCAGAACCATTGATCTGCTGGACTGGAACAGCCTCATCAATGACAGAACCAAGATCTCCAACCTGCTGGTGGTGCCTAACATGGAGGTACAGTAACACACACACACACACACACACACACACACACAAAAAAAAACAAAATGTGTCTAATGCACACAAACGCTGCTCAGCTCATACGAACTGTCTGTATGTCCAAAGAGCAGTCACCTGGAGCCTCTGTTGAGCAAATTCACTGATGAAGAGGAGAAACAGATGAAGAGGATGCTACAGAGAATGGACGTCCTCGCCAAGGTATTTCACCAAACCTTACCAATCATTAAAATTCAATTTAAAGGTTATTCTGTGGATTGTGTTATATAAATGACAACAGAAATCAGATGGTAATTTTTGAAGTGGACTAGACTGCATTTGTCTGATTTTTAAAATTATGAAATTAAAAATAATTATTATTGAATAAAAAAGTAAACAAGCGCAAATTGTGATTCGAATTTAATAGTTACAAAAATACAAAAATAATATATGTATATATTTACAATTATTAAATTATAGAACTAAAATAATTTTTTTAACAAATGTAAAAATAAAATATACTTTAAATGTATTTATTTTTACATTTTTAAAATGATTAAATTATATGTCATTAAAATAATTGAAATCATTTTAAATTTAATAAACACATTTTACAAATAAATGATTGTGTATAATTTCATAATTAAAAAGTTATTCTGTAGATGCTTCTAGGGAAATGATCTGAGATTTGTTGGACTGTTTTATTGTGACCTGGTACATGAAGAGTTTGCAAAAGTTGCAAAAGATCTAAAATTGACATAAAAGTTATGCCAGAAATCAGCCGGTAACGGTTGGTTTTTCCACTCTGCGTGTGTGTGCGCGTGTCTGTGTGCGTTTGATGTTTGACATTACTCTCTCAAAGTGACTTGACCCTGATCAGCTATTAACCAAATACTTTTCTTACTACATTTCACGGTTTGACGCAAGAGCGTCTCATTTTCCCCCTCGTTTGTGTTTGCACATCTGTGCTTGATCAAGGAGATGTTAGTAGATAAACTCTTGGTTGAAGCAGTTCTGGTGGAAAAGTATTGCTCAGTACATTTTAACCTTGACTGCTGTGTGACGTTTCACTTTGATGGTCCAGTTTATGCTTGAAATAACACAGGAATGTAATCAGGTGGATGATAAAACAGACAAAAAAAATCAACTTGCTTTAACTTCTCATTGCTCGGGAGTTTTTTAAAATGCCTGTTCTCACCGTCACAAGACTGACTTCTTATCTTCTGTGAGATAAACGCACAACACACACACTGATGCGCACAAAAAATCCACTATAGAGAGAAATGTTTTTAAAATACAATGTCAATCTCAAGGAAGCTACAGTTAACTAAATACAAACAAGTTATAGTCTTTATCTCCATAAAGACAGACTGATGGTAGATGATAAAGAAATTGTACATTTGAAGGTCTAAATGAAAGTGTTTTTTCTCTGCAAATGCTGAGGTCATTTATCTAAAGCATTTCAGCCTGTGAGTTCTTGAAACATTGAAACAGTCCGTGGAATAGACTTGTAAAGATCATCTTAGTGGCCAATAATATATCATAACATTTAAAAATCTTTTTTTTATATAAATTATTGAATTATGTATAATTAAAATAGTAAATGATATATACATGTAATTCTTAAAAAATATATTAATTATTATAATTATTATTTTATTATTTATTAAATGGTTTATTAATTCATAAATAATAAAATGTATTATTAATACACTTTATTATTATTGAATTATATTTTTATATTTACATTTTTACAATTATTAAATGAATAATAATAAATGAAATTTATTTATATGTACTACTTTTTTACAAATAAAAATAAGTAAAATATACCAGAAATATACCATAAATGTATTTATTTATTTGTTTTTATTTAAATTATTTTGTTTAAATTCATTAAAGTAAAATACTTTCATTAAAATAAAATACATTTACATTTTTAAAATAAAACACATAAGTGTAATACCTTAAAAATATTATATCTATCTATCTATCTATATCTATATATCTATCTATCTATCTATCTATCTATATATCTATCTATCTATATCAGGGGTGCCCAAACTCGGTCCTGGAGGGCCGGTGTCCTGCAGACT
>JAFVLL020008548.1:0-56858 GCA_021397915.2 Tor tambroides
ATATGAGCCTTGCGTGTTGATGCACTTGCCGTTCTTGCAAAGAGACATCTTTGTATTCAGCTCTGAGCATTCATTGATATCTGGAACACAAAACAAACTGTGTCAGGGGAGCTAGTTAATTACTCATGTCTTGTTTGCAACACACCTTCACCCTTAACAATTCAAATAATGATTATTTTAGAAGGTAATAAATATTTGTTTAAAAAGAAACGTCATTTCTTTGCTAAAGCAAAATGTGCACTGTTTTTAATGAATTTGTCACTTTTTAAGCATAAGTACGATCCAATAATCAGAATTAAACGACACAAACAAAAATGTGCCAATTCATCTCTTTTTTAAAATGCTACTGACAAACTCTGTAACTACAGATTGTCATATAAACCAGTTAGAAATGACAGTACACTGATCTAAGCCTAATGGTTTTTGTTTCACTTAAAAAAAAAAAAAAAAAAAAGGTTCATAAGAGTCAATCACTGGAAAACGCACAACACTGGTTGTGTGTTATGTTTCCGATTGACAAAAAAGAACAGATTTAAAAGAGTCATTCGTACATTGCAGAGTATGCTTTGTATTCACTTAAAAGAACCGAGTCAATTCAGGAATCACAATGCTCTGGTTGTACGGTATGTTTTTAATTCACTATGGTATGGAAATCATACTACTCTGGTTTCACAGATTGTTTTTGATTCACTAAAAAGAACCATCCAAAAGAGTCATTAGTTTGAGAATTGTACAACACTGGTTGCAGACACACACACACACACACTAAAAAAAAAAACATGACTCAGTCATTGGTTTGGGAATCAGACTACTTACGTTGCGCATATGTTTTGATTGACAAAACATCAGAGTCATTTGTTTGTGAATTGGACTATGCTGATTGCTAGGGTTATTTTTGATTTAATAAATTAACTGACTAAAAGAGTCATTTGTCCGAAAATAGGACTATACTGGTCTCAGTGTGTTTCGCAATGTAGATTCTGTAACAGTGTTGTGGTGTCACTGAATAAGTACTGCAAGGAACTCTGTCAAAGTATTTTAGTATGGTATGTTAGAGGAAAAATACATGTGCAAGAACCATGAACGCAACTAAATATCATTCTATTATTTAAAAAGAAAAACTGATACTGGTTCTGAATAAGAACCACTTCTCGATCCCAACCCTAATAGCCACTCTGTGCCTAGGCGTATATCATCTGCTCAGTCATGCCTCATTTCAGGAGATTAGTCATGATAATCACAATCCGTGACAACGTAAGAAAAACACACCCATTCTCTAGTAATGAGAATTTTTCAAGTTACATTACAGACAAGGTTTTGAATCACTTCCAACCTCTAGAGGTTTTACGCTCTAATAACATACACAAAATAAATCCAATCACATATAAAATAACTCTACATACCACTGATGATTATTAATAAAAAAAATCTTTTTGAGTTGAAACAAACTGAAATATAAACCTAAGCTAATCCCACCCACATGCTGAAAACCAGCCTGATCCCCTCATGTGACACTCTGCTGTTGCTCACCCACGCAGGCCATGCGGGACATGTCGAGTGTGTATCCATCGAAGCAGTCACAGGTGTATCCCTCCTGCACCCGCACACACCGTCCATTCTCACATCCGTTCAGCACGCCACATTCCTCTGCTCGCAGTCCTTCAAATGCATCGTATGGATCTGAGAGAAAGAGAGAGGTTTTTAAAACATGAATATGAGTACATAATGACAATAAATAAAAATAACATAATATTTGTACTCACTTCTTGGTTCTTCGTAATCTTCATAGAGGGGCAGGGTGCCGTCAGGGTTCAGAGGTCGAGAGTCATATTCAGGGCCATATTCAGTAACTGGGCCAGCGACCAAAGCATCCTGACCATACGGCCGACGGGGACCACCAAACTGACGGATATTACACATAGTGGCATAGGCCTCTGGATGAGAATAAAAAGAAAGAGTTTTGTTTTGATTTACTTTCTCTGTTCTTTGTGTCTCAGTGATTGCGCAAGTATATAATTACAGGGCAGCCAGATCTCTGCAATCATTTTAAGAAAGAACACACATGTCTTGAGGTATCATATATACAAATTAACTTTGGAGATGAAACTGCATCACTAATAATCAACTTCATTTTCAATACCAAACAGATTCATTTTCCAAAGTGAGAAAAAGATGGTTTCAGTTCTGCCCCAGAATTTTCTCTGTGTTTTGATGTGTAGGTGTGTATTTCTACCTGTATTTTTATGGGGGCAGAGAGCACAATCCATGCCCCAGGCATCTCCGTATAGACAGCAGCATTCTGTGAATGTGGTCTGTAGGTTGGGAATGGGCTTTGTGCAGGTCAGCCTTTCCGTTACGGTCTCCCAACAAATACCTGGGTACACATCAGTTTCTCTTTGCCCTGTAAAAACACAAACACTGTAAATAGCATTTTAAGTGGTAATGAATACGAGTCAACCAAATGAAACTTACAGAACACTGAAATACGCTTAAAGTGTGCAGAAAAACATGTCCTTGCAGAAAACTACCAGTAAGTTTACAGACATTTCCTTCAACCTTAAAACATAAAAACAATGCAATGTATAAATCAAAATGTGTAAAACACCTGTGAAAAATCAATAAAAAAATGAACGTGTCTTATTCTGACCACCCTCTAGATGGCAGTATGACACTATTTGGAATTGTTTTGAGCTAAAGACAAGCAATATAGGTCAGAGATGATCATAAAATGATCTCAGAAACAAGATTACAGCACATTAAGGGGTGTAACATTTAGTCTGTAGCGTTTAAAATGTAAGATGTAGGGTTTCAGAGGAGAGATATAGGTTTTAGAGAATTAAGGGTTTAGATGCAAGGATTTAGAGCATTGTGTCTCAATCTAGCTCCTCGAGGAACCCCAACAATGCAGATTTTAGGTGTCTCACTAATCTGACATACTTTATTCAGGTCATGGAGAACTTCACTAATGATCTGATGAGATGAATAAAAAAGACACATCCAAAATGTGCCGTGCCGGGGGCCTCCAGGATTGGGAAACACTGATTTAGACAGTGGGATTTAGAGTTTAGGGTGTGAGTTTTAAAGTGTGATTTTCGTGGCTTTAAGGTGTAAGTTTTTGGAGTGAAGGGCTTTAGAGAACAGGGATTTGAAGGTGGGTTGTACTAGGTTTTTCATGTGCATAGTACCGTTAATGCTGATGTAAGACTTTACCTGCCACGGCTGGTGAAATGCAGCGAGTGCTGTCAGGTGCAAGAATCAGGGGCGGAGTGCAGAAACACTGATATGATCCATATGTGTTCATACATTTTCCATCTATACAGTTTGATTCATCCGCACATTCATCAGTGTCTGTAGAGTCCAGAGACAGAGAGAGAAACAGGAAATAAACAGACTCAATGAGCAAGTTCAATATGTACAATAGAGAGGCAAAAAGTTTCACCAGCATTCCGCAATTTGCCATCAAACAAAATGTATTATTTCTACGATTACAATATTCATTCATATTTTGAACTAACTTTTATTTTTAGGTTTGCCATTTTTATTTTAATTCTACATTAAATTTTATCAGTTTTGTTAGTTATTTTTGCTAGTTATTATTAGTTATTTGTTTTTTTTTATTTTCTTTAGAGAATGATTTATTTTATTTCAGTTTTAGTAATATTAGTACTTCAACTTATTTCAGTTAGTTGGTGATATTTCTAATTTACATTTTTTCATTTAATATAAATATCTGAAGTTATTTCAATTAATGATTTTTAATAGTTTTATTTTCATTTTAGTTTTAGTTAACAAAAACGACACTGATAAGGAGACCACAGGTCCAAAGTGACAAATTGCTTTAGTTCAACTTAAGTACATTTAAATACACTTAGTGTGTGTTTGTTTACATAAAACCAAGGAGAACCCACAGTGTGTATGTAAAGTTTGCGGCCTTCTCCAGAACCTGCACCCACAGACCTGGTGTCAAAAAGACTGACACATGTAGAAATGAGAGAGTCATATTTGTACATGTCTGTGTGTGTTGAGAGTGAGTGGGTGCTCATATGTGTGCATGTCAGTGTGGGTGTAGGAAGTCAAATGACTGTGGCTTCACTGAATATGTGTGTGTAAGGCAGTCAGGGGTGTGGCAGCTTTAAGGCAGTGCGGTCGGGCAAGACTCCATGTCTGTGGTTTGTGTGAGTGTGTGTATGTGTGTTTAGGCAGGCAGACAGCCTGCGGTGCACCATAGAGCTGCGGCCTGGATCATACTGGCTGTGCCGCCCTGACCGGTCGCAAGATGTAGCCCTTTGACCCAAGCTTACACACACACATAACCTGCTATCATGCTGCACGCATAATGTGGCCGCAAGCCACAGGCCGGCAGCTGCAGCAGGTTTAAAACTTAAATTTAAATCCAATTTAAATGTGTTGGCGTTACGGTGAGCCAAACTAGGCCAACACTTACACCCATACACACATCTATTCAGCATGTAAACTCGCATGCACACACACACACACAAAAATACAAGCCTGTCATTCCAAACCGACAAAAGAACAGTGACAATTCAAGGCCAAACATCACAAGCAATAAACGGCTAAAGCAGGATGTTATAAATAACAGACCCTTCTATGATTACTTTCTAACCTTTCTAAGAATATTTAGACTAAAATAAAACACTTTCATGTAAATGTGGACGTGAAACAGACTGAACAGGGAAAAAAAATCTGATCTGCTAACATATAACTTGGAATCAGTCTAAAAAAAGTATTTTTTCATCTTTATGTCACTCTAAATGTGCTTCTTTCTTCAGTGGAACACAAAAGAAGATATTTTAAAAAATTACCATTGTTCTCCAAATAACCATAACAATGGAAGTCAATGGGGTCGAATTTGTTTTTGTTAAAATATCTTCTTTTGTGCTCTGCAGAAGACTTTGGAACAACATGAGGTTATCGTCATAAACTCTCCCTTTACGAAAAAAAAGACAGATGAGACAGTAATCCACAGTTGTTCGGAGATTACATGCAGATTGTGATTTTGAAAACTTACCAACACACTGCAGTTTGCTCTCATCATAGTAGAGCCCGGCCTTGCAGTAACACTCATACCCACCGGGGGTATTGAGACAAAAGCCATCTTTGCAGATCTCATTTTCAAAAAGCTTGCATTCATCTGCGTCTGCGAATCACACACATAAACACATTTTCATTATTTTATCATTAAACAAACAGACAGGTCAGTATAAACGTGAAACACTGGACCACACCTACAGATCAGCATGCATCTGGATGCGTTGCTCTGGTTAGTGTTCTTATTTGGGGATCTGCTACATGCAGAAATGTCATGTGACTGGAGACTGACAGGGAGGAAATGTCCTTACCATCCATAAGCATTCCATTCAAGCGTATACCGACACACACACACACACATCCCGACCACATCGCATTCACTCGTGCTGCCACCAGCCAAACCACACTCTCGCTGCATTCATAAATTAAATCAGTGCATTAGACTGGCCCTGCGACTGAGGTTTCCCCACACTGGGAAGCAGGCTGCTGAGTGTGTGTGTTTCAGCATATGTAGGTCAGATGCTAAGCGATGTCTGCGGCTGCTTCCATGCATTACGAAGTCAAAAATATGTGCATAAAACAGGGGGTAAAAGTGCAAGGCACATTAATGCTCAAACATAAAACCAGATAAGCACAATAAAAGCACAAAAGTACACACAAACATCCGGACATTAAAGGGGCAGTTCATCCAAAAATGAAATCAATGTCATCTTTTTTTGTCAACACAATGGAAGTCATTGGGGTCCGGTCTTGTTTTGGATCCTACTGACTTTCACTGTATGAGCAAAAATCTTCTTTTGTGTTCCACAGAGGTCAGTCAGTTATACGGGTTTTTGGAACAACATGAGGGTGAGTAACTGATGACAAATTTTTCATTTTTAGGTGAACTATCTCTTTAAAAAATACATAGACACACAGATACCTTTGAAGCTTCCTTCTAAGCTGGTTGTAGGAATCATAGGATCTCCAGGAGGAATGTAACCCCGGCCTGCCGGACACATCTGGGAGAACTGATCTGCATAGGAGAGTGTCAACAGTTAATAAAGGAAACTGTCTGCTGTATTTACTTAAAGAATGGTGATTACTGGATATAAGTTGAAGATTGATTTTTAGTTGAGCTGGTAAAGCAAAATAAATTTGAATGATTGTTTATCATTTATATGAGGTCCAGACATGATTTACTAATCTAATTGGCTTGTCTATGAAGATTCTCCTTCATTTAGGTCATCAAAGGACAGACAAGCTTTTACATGTATTGAACACCTTCCATCAGGCATCATCTGATCTGCCTGTCTGAAATTAAGAAATGAGAACAGACAGTTTCATAAGCACTAATGTGCAATACTTCCCTTCAGGACACGTCCTCTTCAACCAATTTGTAGGGACATTTGAAGTAAAAAATGTTGTAGGAATCATTACAGTCTTAAATGATAATGGCTTTAAACCTTTACTGTGTCTCTTTAATTACTTTTCCTACTTATCTTTTTAAGTTCCCCAACATAAAAGTTAAGCAAAACTATGTTTTACTTCTAGTTTAAAATGAATAGTTTACCTAAAATGAACCAGGTAAATTGAGCCTCTGCAAAGAATCACTTCAAAAGAATGAATAATTCACTATCCTCAAGTTCAACTCGCCGACTTGATGCATGTTTCCTAAATAGTTCCTGCTTTGAGTTGAAATATTTGGGCTTATCTTTTAAGTTCACCACCATCATATTTTTTTTTAAAAAGTGTTGAAACAGGAAAAATTCTATTCTGCTTAAAGTTTAAAAGTAATAGTTTACCTGAAATGAACCAGGTCAACTGACTGCAAAGAATCGTCTCAAAACAATGATTCATTCACTATCCTGAAGTTCAGAGTGAATGATCCATTATGTCTTAATATACACAAAAGTGTTCTTACAGATCTATGTACTGGACCTTTTAGAGTGTTGTGTTGTGCGTGATGTAACTGAGTACCTGTTCCTGGTATGGGGCAGGGATGGACCTCACAGTTGTCCCCCCAGCCGGCTCCTAGCGTACAGCAACACTCCTCTTTAGTCATGCTGCTGGCCAGCACCTTATCACACAGGTTCTCATCATTCAAGTTGAAGTAACACTCTTTCCTCTCCACTGGTGTGACTGTGGGGTACAAGACAACAACATAACACATAACTCAGACTGGTTGTTTTGTCCTTTTAAAATATTCAGATGTGAATTTTCAATCATGATTTGTAACAAAGGGGAGGAAAAAAAAAAATCAATGAGTAAATGTAATATTTCACTGTAATACGGTAATCCACAAATGAAGAACACCTAAAGAACCAAGGTCAAGAACAGCAGAAACTGTGAGAGCAGTTTTTCAGTTCAGCCTTGGCTTTTCAGTCACTGAGTGCTCCTTTTTATTATTTCCACATAATTCATATTCCAAACTATTGTGATTCTAGTTTTATGGTGTTCTACCAGCGTCCTTATATGTAAAAAGCATGATTTACAGCTCTGGTAAGACATACCAGTGTACTTCTTGTAAAAACCAAAAAAATAATGCTTAAACTCAGAAGGCAGTGCGGTTTTATGAGGGGAGAGGATTAGTTGGGTGGATTTGAACAAAAGTCCTTAACTAAAACACTTGGCTAAGATCTAAGAAAACGCTTCCTGTTACTTGATCTTCCAGGCACAGCTGGTGTGTAGCCACTCACACACACACATATCCAATCAACATTGTTCTTGTATTTCCCAGTTCCACCATATTCTTCACCGCTAGAGGAACAAATTGATTCCAATCTAGCCAACGCCAACCCTTAAGGTATTTTCTTTTTCTACATCTACCATGTCTGATCTTTAGTGGTAAACAAAACCTGTCCCAGATCACTTAACTTTTGAAAAAAAAAAATCACTTTTACAAACTGCAAACTGCTCTGAATTGGAGCATGTAATTTGAAGGTGGTGCTAATTTTTGGTTGTATTTCATTGTAACTTCCTGATTGGCATAATTTCTTTGGTAAATATGTTGCTAAAACAATATTGACCATATGGAACTAAATGCTAAGAGCAGACGGAATTATTTCATAGTGAAAACAGGGTCACATTTTATTTTAAGGTCCAATTCTCGCTATAAACAAACCATTAACTAGAACTTTTGCCTCAATAATGTCCTAATTTGCTGTTTATTAATACTTAGTAAGGTAGTTGTTAAGTTTAGGTATTGGGTAGGATTAGGGATGTAGAATATTTTCATGCAGAATATGTGCTTTATAATTACTAATAAACAACCAATATGTTAATAGGCATGCTAATAAGCAACTAGTTATTAGTGAGAATTGGTTCCTATACTAAAGCGTTACCAATATGTGCTTTATTAGTGCTAGTAAACAGCCAATATGTTAATAATAGGCATGCTAATAAGCAATTAGTTAATAGTGAGAAGTGGTCCCTATACTATTGTGTTACCGAAAACAACAATAGGTAACTGTTTATTTTGATAGTCCAGTTCAGACTAACTATAAGTAACTTTGCAATTACATGTCAACTACCAGTTATTAGTAGACTGTCTGCTTAGTATCCCCAACACACATTCAACTGACTGAAGTAAAAATAAGTACATGTCAACTTATCCTATTAACCTTGACAGTCCACAAATATGGATAGTAGAATGTCTAAAGTGGACTATTGAA
The DNA here is from genome assembly GCA_021397915.2 of Tor tambroides. Classification (NCBI taxonomy): domain Eukaryota; kingdom Metazoa; phylum Chordata; class Actinopteri; order Cypriniformes; family Cyprinidae; genus Tor; species Tor tambroides. The sequence continues at coordinate 8,703 of JAFVLL020008548.1, forward strand.
ACCAAGCAATAAAACAAAACATCACAATTCCAATCAGGATATCTTTAAGAGTTGTCTAGACTTTCAAAAGCAGTTATCTCATTCTGATGGGTCTTCTTGTATATCTCTCCATACTGGTCTTTTTTTATCTTAGCGTGGGAGCTTCTTTTTGGCTCTTACATGCTTTGGGCCCCATGGTGCTTTGGTCCCTCTGTAATCCTCAGACTGAATCTCATTTCTCTCCTGCCAGATCGTTTACAACCCCCATTCATCACGCCTTGCCTCCCTCTGTTCTACTCAGAGCTGGACCCTGATGATATGAAGGTAATGTCCTGTTGCACTAGAGGATCGCCATGGCTGAGATTAAAACGTGAAGAGCTTCAGAATCGTTTCAGGTATACAGTGAACCCGAAATGTTTCGTAGGAGGAGGACAGGGGTCATCTGTCCAGATAAAAGGCAATCTGTGGCAAAATAGTAGTCTTGTAGGTTTGGGTTAGGGCACTGTTTGTGGGATTTCTATAAGATAATGAATTGGTCGATTATATTGTATTGGTGGTTTATAGTAGACTACAACTTTACCTGGTGGTGTAGAGAAGCATTTGGCCGACATCGGATCAAATTCTTGCATCTCATCAGGACACAAACATAGGAAGGTGCCTTCACGATTCTCACAGGTGGCCTCACCACACACATTACCGAGCAGCTCACACTCGTTCACATCTGCAGGCAAGAAGATGTTTTATTATTGAACTGAAGATACAATCTGAACTGCAGGGATGAGATCATTTGCTGTTCTACCAAGTCAAGTCAAGTCACCTTTATTTATATAGCGCTTTATACAATACAGATTGTTTCAAAGCAGCTTTACAGGGATAAACAGGAGACTAATTATTCAATGATGCAGAGATGAATTCTGATGTAAAGCAGCTCTAAAAAACAACTGTCATTGTTTAGCAGAGGTCAGTTCAGTGTTGATTCAGTTCATCATTTATGAAAGTAGTTCAGTTTAGCTGTAAAACAGCCCTGCAGAAAACTGATGTCATCATTCAGTTCAGTTCAGTTCTCATCCAATAGTGTCAGCACAGTCAGTTCAGTATTGCTGAATAACACTAACAGGCTTCTAGTTTAAAAGGAATAGCTCACTCAAGAATGAACTAGTTCAAACAGTTCATTAAAAAGAATGATTCATTCACTTTTCTTGAGTTCAATTCACTCACTCAATCCAGTGTTGAGTACTCGAGACTCGGACTTGGTCTTGAACTCGGTCTCGAGACCATATTTTAATGGTCTTGGTTTTGTCATGGACTTGTGTGCATTGTGACTCGGTATTGACTTGTACTCGAACATATTAGGAATTGGACTTATTCCCGAGTCCACTTGAGTCCCAATCAAAATATTTCATGATTATTACTGTATGTTAATATTTCTTCAAAATGTTTAGTTTATTTATAACATGATGATGATGATAACATACTGTACCATGACAAGGGGACTATTTTGCTAAATATTTTCATGATTGCAAATGTTACGTTGATTTTGGCTCAAGAAACAAGTAATTAAGTAGTTACTTACATTTTAGACAGAATATTGACTATTTTGTTCTATTTCACCAACGAAAATAGTTCCAAACAAAGATCAGAAGTATTGCACATTCTCCAAGCAGCACTCGGTGTTTTTGTTGCTGAATGATTCAGTGTTTTGAATGAATAAGTGACTTACCGCCACCTACTGGTGGTTTACTTAGTTTAAAAGTATGCATATTTCCACCAACATTTCTTATTTGTATATTCAAAAAAACGTATTTAAAACCATTAATCTCATAACATTATTTATTATTTATCAAATTATTTAATTTGATTGCTAACAGCCCTGTTGTGTATATTAAATTTCTTCATCAGTTATAAGAATTTGACATGAAAGATGACGCATACATTTAATAAGGTTAAAAAATATAAATAACAACCTGGGGTAAATATTAAGAACATGCAGATTTAAATATGTAAAAGCTGAATAGAAAACTGATGAAAATATTGCTTTGTTTACACACCAAAAATATTGCTGATGCGGAGCTTTTGAGGGGATATTTTGTATGGGATATTGTCTGCAGATATGAAAAGTTCTCTGTATATCGTAATAATAAATAGCATTTTTGACAACGATGATAATTTGTTTTCTTTTTAAATTTAAAAACATTATGTGAAATTTACGTATGTAATATAATGTGTATTTCCTTCACAGGTTTGGTCTTAAATTTTACATAAGGTGGTATTAAAAAGGTCTTAAAAAGTCTTAAAATTTAACTTGTTCATATCTGTAGACACCCTGTTTGTTACAGTTGAACATATACAGGTATAGTGGTACAGTAATGTTATGTGTACTAGAAATGTTATGTGGATGTATATAGTGGTACAATGATGTTATGTGGACAAGAGCACTAAATACTGACAAGAAACAAGTCATAGTTGTAATAAAATTACCTTTACACCACCTTACTATGTGGCCTTTTTACCCTTAACTGATAATATTTTTTAAACCAATATCATTCTAAGTAAATAAAATGCAGTGTACTTGCCATGGTATATTTGATGTACTGTTTGAGTATGGTGCCAATTTTATTGTTTCCACCAAACATTTTACATATTCTTGAAGATTTCTTTAGGTCTTGTCTCAGACCCAACCTTACAGGTGCTGGTCATATAATTAGAATATCATCAAAAAGTTGATTTATTTCACTAATTCCATTCAAAAAGTGAAACTTGTATAATGTATACATTCATTCCACACAGACTGATATATTTCAAGTGTTTATTTCTTTTAATTTTGATGATTATAACTGACAACTAATGAAAACCCCAAATTCAGTATCTCAGAAAATTAGAATATTGTGAAAGGGTTCAATATTGAAGACACCTGGTGCCACACTCTAATCAGCTAATTAACTCAAAACACCTGCAAAGGCCTTTAAATGGTCTCTCAGTCTAGTTCTGTAGGCTACACAATCATGGGGAAGACTGCTGACTTGACAGTTGTCAAAGAGAACGACCATTGACACCATGCACAAGGAGGGCAAGACACAAAAGGTCATTGCAAGAGGCTGGCTGTTCACAGGCTCTGTGTCCAAGCATTAATAGAGAGCGAAGGGAAGGAAAAGATGTGGTAGAAAAAGTGTACAAGCAATAGGGATAACCACACCCTGGAGAGGATTGTGAAGCAAAACCCATTCAAAAATGTGGGGAGATTCACAAAAGAGTGGACTGCAGCTGGAGTCAGTGCTTCAAGAACCACTACGCACGACGTATGCAAGACATGGGTTTCAGCTGTCGCATTCCTTGTGTCCAAGCCACTCTTGAACAACAGACAGCGTCAGGCGTCTCACCTGGGCTAAAGACAAAAAGGACAGGACTGCTGCTGAGTGGTCCAAAGTTATGTTCTCTGATGGAAGTAAATTTTGCATTTCCTTTGGAAATCAGGTCCCACAGTCTGGAGGAGAGGAGAGGAGAGGCACAGAATCCACGTTGCTTGAGGTCCAGTGTAAAGTTTCCACAGTCAGTGATGGTTTGGGGTACCATGTCATCTGCTGGTGTTGGTCCACTGTGTTTTCTGAGGTCCAAGGTCCAACACAGCCATTATGCCAGGAAGTTTTAGGGCCTTCATGCTTCCTGCTGCTGACCAACTTTATGGAGATGCAGATTTCATTTCCAACAGGACTTGGCACCTGCACACAGTGCCAAGCTACCAGTACCTGGTTTAAGGACCATGGTATCCCTGTTCTTAATTGGCCAGCAAACTTCGCCTGACCTTAACCCCATAGAAAATCTATAGGGTATTGTGAAAGGAAGATGCGATATGCCAGACCCAACAATGCAGAAGAGCTGAAGGCCACTATCAGAGCAACCTGGAAACCATGTAGCCTGAGCAGTGCCACAGACTGATTGACTCCATGCCATACTTGTGCTGCAGTAATTCAGGCAAAAGGCCAACTAAGTATTGAGTGCTGTACATGCTCATACTTTTCATGTTCATAATTTTCAGTTGGCCAAGATTTCTAAAAATCCTTTCTTTGTATTGGTCTTAAGTAATATTCTAATTTTCTGAGATACTGAATTTGGGGTTTTCATTAGTTGTCAGTTATAATCATCAAAATTAAAAGAAATAAACACTTGAAATATATCAGTCTGTGTGGAATGAATGTATACATTATACAAGTTTCACTTTTTGAATGGAATTAGTGAAATAAATCAACTTTTTGATGATATTCTAATTATATGACCAGCACCTGTATGTGGACTTAGACTTGTCTTGGACTCCAACCTCTCTGGTCTCGGTCTTGACTCGGACTCAATCCTCTCTGAAGTCGGTCTTGACTCGGACTCGAATGAGCTGGTCTCGACTACAACACTGACTCAATCTGGTCAGAAGTGGTTCTTGAGATAACAGCTCACTGGAGTGGAAGATCAGTGAATAACTTTTGAACTGTTCCTCACAAAAAGGTATCATATGGCTTTTAAAGATTGAAAAAATATAACATACAAGTTGTATGGACTACAAGTATGATACTTATGAAATATATTAATAATAACAATAAAAAAGTACAAAAGACAACAGTTTCACCAGATTTCTGACCAGACGTTCTACAACCACAAACTTATGTGAACTCTAAAACTTGTGAAACACTGGTCATTATCTAGTCATAGTTTATCATTTCAATAGCTTTGTCCTGATTGGCTCAGAGCCTTCTGCAGAGTTTTCATTAATTTTCCTTATCAAAACTGTGGCTTTTGTGAACCTCATAAAGCAATGACAAACAGCGCGCACAGCTGACTTCAGTAAATAAAACAGCCCCATTTTTCTGCTGACTGTCTCTGACAGCTTGAATTTATGACGACCAAAGTAGCACTATAATGCAAGTGTCTACTTCCTGCAACAAGGCTCTCTCCTCCTTTCTACTCTGTTCTCTCTCTTTTCTTCTCAATGCTTCACACATCTGTGACTCTCATTCTGTTGCTTTTATCAATCATCTCAGAGCACCACATACAAAAGGATGCAATAAATCAACTTGTGTGGAGAGCCTTTATGTGCAATAGACTCTGAATGCTCTAATGGAGCCATCCCGCCAGACGCACACACGTACACACTCCAGACCCGCTCAGTGATGGTGGGCCAGCTCGTCAATGAGCCTAGAAGTGTTAAACGGTCGTCTGGAGTCAGCAGCAGAGTGGGTGCTGGACCACTAGGGAATGATAAAAAGTTGGAAATGGATGCCAGTGCCAGATGAACAATGTAAAAGACAGATACAACCTCATAAGAACTTATATATTAGCGTTTTTCCATGCACTTTCTACATTTTCTACACCTGAAAGAGTTTGGGTGCTTTCTGCACCGTTGCTTAATGTATAGCGTCATGACAAAACAAATTATACTTAGCAGTGAGTTTCTCAAAAGCAAAACATACAGTGGGTATACTTTTGATTCACAATCAAATGGCTCTTATGAGCTGGATTTTTAAATGGTTCACTTAGAAAGACTCACAAACACACAGATTACCAGTTTAAATCAGTCTGACAAATCCTTCACTGAATCTCATCAGAGCGGCTATGGAATCAACATGTGACACTTACTGAACTGCAATCCTTTCCTACTCCTTGAAATGAATCGGTTTCATGTACTTAAGGTTCATGAACTTTGAATCAGTGTCTTGCACTCCTGCTCAAAGTGCTTTAATCTAAGCTTCAATCCCCAGGGACTGTAGGTTTGCTTTGATTTAAAAAAAAAATTCAATTGGCTGTTTATTTACAGATACATAACATTTTTTGTAATCAATTTATTTAACCAAATTTATTAATCATTAAAACATTTATTAACAAGTCATTATAAACAATGAAATAATTATTTAGAACATTAAAAGTAAATTTATTTATAGGTGGTTGTGTGTGGGGGAGAGGAAAACATACTCTCTATTTAGTTTATAAAGAATTCTGGCAACAGAACAAGAAGCAATTTACTTTTTGTGAGCAACAAATGGAACCAAGAAATTGATTCCGAATAAGTTTTCCATAATGCTTTAAAACTTTTGTTTTTCTCAGGTACACAAGGAGTTAAGATGTTCAGTCTCTGGAAAGGGATTAGATATTATCCTTTCTCTTCATTAAAACGTAGTTCAAGACACACAGGAAAGCTGGCTGGTACAAAAGGGCTAAAACTGATCTTTAGAAATGTATATAGATCATATAACATCTGATCTGCGATTTGTTTTTGTTTGTGGACTGCACAGGGCAAGGAAAGCTACAGACACATTAAACTTATGTGCTCACATTGGTGATGCAGGTTTGAATTTAATTAGTTTCTCAACTATTTCTGTCACTAACGGGACAGGACAAAAATAAAATGAAAAAAGAAACACTGTCGCTTTCACTGTAAAAAAAAAAAAATATTGTTGTTGGAATCGTGTCACGTAGCATTTAATTAGGCCTGAGATCTTTGTCTTTCCAGGTAATTGGAGGACAAAGGCATAGGAGAGGAAGAGAAAGAGTAAGGGATGTGGTAAGGAGAGAGATGGATTAATAGATAAGGGTGGAAAGAGAAAGAGAGAGAAGTGGAAGGAAAAGAGGAATGCATGGCCTGTGTGTATTAGCGTTTGTGTATTAGTGTGTTATTGCCGTGGGAAACCAGAAACGATGAAGGCTGTTTGTGGCCAGTTACATAAGCTGGCAAAACAAACAACCTCTGTTCAGAGACTGTAAGAGAGTGTGTGTTTTTAAGAGTGAGTGTGTGTTTGTTTGCTAGTGTATGTATGAAAATTTTCTCCTCAAATTAAACACAAACTGAGAACAAACCAGAAGAACAATAGGCCTATAACTGTAGGGGTGGGCGATATAAATCTAATAATTTAATATCATGATAGATTTTCTTGTTGAAATAAATTACATATTTTATTCAGTAAATTGAGCAAAAGTGACAGTAAAAACATTTATAATGATTTTTACTTTTAACGTTTAAAAATGGCTACTTTTTATTCATCAAATCCTGAAAAAAAAAAATTTTTTACACAAAAATATTAAGCAGCACAACTGTTTTCAGTGGTGAAAATAATAAGAAATATAAGAATATTAGCATATTAAAATGATTTCTGATGGATCATGTGACATTAAAGACTGGAGTAATGACTGCTACAAAAAAAAATTTGTATTTCAACAACAACAACAAAAAAAAAAGTAATAAACGTGGGATAATTTAAAATAATCCATCTTTTTTTAAAGGTATTTCATCTCATTTAATGATCATCTAATTTGTGATTATTCATAACAAATGAATTTTGCACATACTACCCATCCCTACTCGCATAATAAAAGTGAAACTTCCTCTGTCTCTGCTCTTACTTTTTTTTCAGAAGGTGGGCTGCACAAGAACACTGTGTTATTTTAAAACAGCCACCAACTCCAGACCTCTAAACACCAGGCCACATAAATACATGTGGCTCCATCACTTTAATAGGACTTGACTCTGTGTCAGTGTATTAATGTGTCTATGTGTGTATGTGGGGGCCACTGATGTGTTTCACCCCAGTCGCTGTGTTTTAAACATTACCGGGGTCTGTGCCGTCCACCCTCAGACTGGAAGAAACTAAACACTCACATCAATCATGGCTCTAGCAAAGCATCTGCCATCTTTTTTATGTTGTCTGAAAGGAAGTGGCAAAAAATCTCAGAGAGTGCTGGCCTCGGTTTCAAATCCAGCTCTGGTTTACATGCCTGTCAGGACAAGAGCTTTACAAACAGACCATACCACATGTCTATTAGTTCAATTCTTGTCTCCAAGTGGACACTGGACAAGATAGAGAATAGACAACTAAATACTTTTTCCCCAGACAAAAAAATCTTTACACCTAAAGAATTGAATAGCATTTTGACAAATATGTTTAAAATTATGTATGTTTAGAATTGACTGAGATGAAGACATTGTTGGTCGGATCACAAAAAAGGACAAAAATCTACTCTACATAACTTTTTAAGTTTCTTTTTACGTCACACATTATCATTCTGTGAGGAATAGACCACAATTTAAGTCTATTACGCATTATTATTTGCTGAAAATCTGCAACACTTTCATGTCATTCAGACTTGCACACTTTCAAACTAAAAGACATACTGCACCTGGTTTGATTGCCAAAAGTTTGAGTATGTGGAAGTGTAAAATATTTGTATTTGTGTTTGATGGGAAAAAAGAAATTCACACAGGTTTTAAACTACATAAAGGTGAGTAAATAATGATAGGATTTTCATTTTTGGATGAACTATCCCTTTAACAAGAAGAAATGACAACACCTTAGCTGTCAAGTTTAAGTAAGCTTTCTAATAGTGACAATTCACTGAGTACTGTCAATTTTGAGTCGAATTTTAAACTGTAGAATGAAAATAACAGAAACTAGGAAGGAAAAAACGTACCCACACACCCCTGCCCATCCTGAGAGTCCTTGAATCCCAGGTCGCACTGGCAGCTGAAGGAGCCTATTGTATTCTGACAAACACCATGACTTCCACAGGTATTCTCATTCAGAGAACACTCATCCACATCTAGAACGAGAGAGGGAGAGACAATAAGACAGAAAGCGGGAGATATTAGAGCTCTGTGTGTGCTGATCTGGGCAGAGATGAATGGATGAGAGAAAGAGCACAATAGTAGAGATCGAAAAATCACATACACTACCATTCAAAAGTTTGGGATCAGTAAGATTTTTTAAAGTTCTTGAAAGATGTCTCTTATGCTCACTAAGGCTGCATTTATTTGCTCAAATACACAGTAAAAACCATAATATTGTGAAATATTACTACAATTTAAAATATCTGTTTTCTATTTGAATATATTTTAAAATGTTATTTATTTCTGTGATGGCAAAACTGAATTTTCAGCAGCCAGTTTTCAGTGTCACATGATCCTTCAGAAATCATTCTAATGTGCTGATTTGCTGCTCAAGAAACGTTTCTTATTATCATCAATGTTGAAAACAATGATGCAGTCTTTTTTCCAGGCTTTGATGAATAGAAAGTTCAATTGAACTGCATTTATTTGATATAGAAATTCTTTGTAACATTAAAATGTTTTACTGTTACTTTTGAGCAATTAAATGCATTTTTTTCTGATTAAAAGTATTAATTCCTTTAAAAAAAACTTACTGACCCCTAACTTGTCAAACAGTAGTGTATATGAACAAAAACAGCACCTGAACGGAGATGGAATGAGTATGAGTATGTCTGATCGGAAACATAATTGCAGTCTGCAGTGTTAATTAGCAAATGATTAAGCCACAAGAGACAAACAAACAGCTCTGATCAGAACCAGAATATGGAGATGTGCAGTAAAACAGTGCGAGCTGGGTGGAGCTGAGGCGGTGACATCACAGCTGAAGCTGGTGCCCATGGGCGCTCACCGATGCAGACGCCGTGTTCGCCTCGGGAAAGGCCAGGTGGGCAGGGCACCTCACATCGGTAAGAGCCCGGTGTGTTCTGACAGGCCCAAACCCCACAAATAGACGTCCCCAAGTCAGCACACTCATCAATATCTGACAAACAGCACAACCAACCAATCAGCACACTAATCAACAAAGAGCTTCTGGGTGGAGGGTGAAACAAAAGACAAATTGTTTTGGATTCTAGGTTTTTACCCTGGCATGTCTGATTGGTTGGCTCCAAGCGGTAGCCTTCTTCACAATGGCAGAGATATGAGCCCTCTGTGTTTGAACAGGTACCATTTACACATCTGCTGCCATCCACACATTCATCTACATCTGAAAAAGCCACATTGCTTTTGAGTAGGTCATTTTATATAATATATTTCGCTTTGTCTAGACATGCAGCTCAAATGCTTCCTTCTCCCCATTTTACTGCTGGACGGGGCATTTAAAACAACTCTGGAACCTCACTGGGACCCGGGAGCACATACACACGTCCCACCAGAAGAAAAATAACATTGGCTCATATGTGAAACCCATTAGACACACAATCCCTTTCTTTCTCTCACTCTCTCTTGTGCTGCCAAAGACTGGGGCTTTTCAACAAAGCAACAGATTAATTTTGCCTAAACATCAGATAAATATCAACACAGCACCGCTGAGAATTAGGACAAGCCACAGCAGGATGCATCGATGAGAGAATATGTGTGTACGTACCCTCACAGCCTGGTGGATCCCTGGTGGACACAAAGCCGGCATCACACACACACAGGAACGAACCCTCTGTGTTCAAACACTCTCCGTTGGGCACGCAAAGCTGCGTCTCGTCCTCACACTCATCAACATCTACAAGAACAGAGGGATGAAATCAGTGAAATCAGTAACAGTACTCCAAGCAGTGTGCTGCCTGCTGTAAAAACCTGCTTAAAAGTTGTCTAAGCTGGTTTAGCCTGCTGGTTTCCTGACCGTATCAGCTGACAAGTTCCCAAAACCTCCTAAAAACAATCAACAGACCAGCTAAGTGCTGGATTTCTTTCAGCAGGACTCTACAATTGTGGCAATTGTAGTTGCTCATCCAGGTGTTCACAAAACGCACATTATATATACTACATACTGTAGAAACAGTTAGAGTAGTATGATAGTATGACATTCTAAAACACAGCCTCTGTACATGTGTGTTTGTTGATGGATTGTCTCACCGTGGCAGCTGGTGCCGTTAACTTGTCTATATCCCTGTGGGCAACTGCACTGGTAAGATCCCAAGATATTGACGCACTGCCCCACGCCATCACAGGTCTGAGGTAACTCCAAACACTCGTCCACATCTGTAAACATCAGAATATTTCAACACTGCACACAGAATCAATCCCAGATGCCCTTAACATGAATACATGATTACATATCACACACACATGCACTTTCGTACCGTTACATTGGTCTCCTGTGGACGACAATATAAAGCCAGGCTCACAGTTGCAGATAAACGACCCCTCTGTGTTCTGACAGTGGCCTTGGATGCACACGCTGTCATCCTGGCATTCGTCAATGTCTGTGACACACACAAAGTTGCAGTTTGTTCACTTGCATTTTATCTGTTTTTGTTTAACCTGATTGTATAACAATCACAATGATGAAATTCACAATGGTTTCATAACGCACATCAAAAGCCATGCTTTTAAAATACAAAAAAAAATCACTTGAAAGTTGGAGAGGCTCATCTGTCATTTGTTAGACAAGATAGAGACAAACAAAATCTTTAAAAAATACTAAAAGCTGCTGAACTGTGGACAAATAGTACCTATGCAGGCCTTGCCGTCAGGAGTGAGCGAGAACCCTTCATCACATGTGCAAACGAAATAGCCTTCCCGATTGGAGCACTGACCATGAGCGCATACTTTTTCATCCAGACACTCATTTATATCTGCACAGAGAAGGTCACGCACACAATACATCTGAAGAAAGACACTTCTGCGGGTCACATTTCTAAAGGCCCCCTCATTTGTCAAAAAGTAGCTGTGCTTAACACATATCATTGTATAAAAGCAAAAAAAAAGCCTTCTTACCAACACATTGGCCATTTCTCCCTTCAAACCCATCTGGACAAGGAGAACACATGAAAGAACCCAGAGTGTTATAGCAGAGACCCGACGGACACACTCTCCCATCCTGACATTCATCGATATCTACATAGACACAAGCAGAAACGAACAGACTTATTCAAAATCATATACGAGTTCATGATATCCATGAAAGTCTGCATGTGCCAGGAGGGTCCGTTGTTATGAATGGGTGTTATTGCTGTCCTACTGTGAGGAGAACAGAAAATGATCGACTCGGGTGCAGGAAAGCTCATTTTGTCGTCTATCTCTCTGCTACACCTTTATTAATGAAGTTACTCGAAGAAAAACATCTTAACTGTGAAACCACTCCGATAGCAATGCCATGATGTACGACGGCACAATGCCTTCTTCCTTCGACACGCTCAACCATCCATTCGCCTTTATTACTGCTTCCAATGGCTGCCAAAGATACTTCATCTCTACACTGAATGGATGTTACATTAAAGCAGTTAGAGTGTGATAACACATCACCTAATCACAACCACAACAGATTTTTAAAGAGCTTTACATTAAAGCAGACAGCTGTATTTACGAGGACACATTTTCAACACTTAAAACAATGTTTTACAATGTTCTTTGACTTACAAGGTCACATATTGAGGTACAAACTCCCATAACAAATCTCCAACCTACATAGAACTAGAATTCAGTAACCCCAAATTTACAAAGCATGCTAGAGCTGTGGTTTAGCGGTGTTATGGGCACAGTGAGCTCAAATGGGATATGTAGATGCGAATCTGGCTTGTGATTGCATTTCTGCTAATAAAAAGTGGTAAAATTAATCTCCCAGATCAAAAATTAAATAATTTCTGTCTCATAGACTGGGCTTGAGCAAACAAACAACTGCGTTAAAGACCTGACACTCCCCATTCCGTAGAAGTTTCACAAATTCCGGATTGCGGAATAAAGGTGGGACACATTCCTAAATGCGTAACTGCTATGAAACTAAAAGAGGATATTACTGGAACAGTTAAACCAGTTAACCAGAGAAACCAATGTGCTGGCCATATCAGTTTAAATGGATGTAATGAGTAACTCTGGGCAGAAGTTTCCGGATGTCTTGTACTCTGGATTTCCTAATATGAGGAGAAGATGTGTTTTCCAAGTACCGTGAACATTTCCTCATCTGCAGCAGTGCTGAGGTATTTGGGTGACTCGGTTGAGGGTACGATAATACCTCTCTTCTTCCTCCACAAACCTCAAAGTGTGTCACAGGGAGGTGGTTTCTACCTCGTCTGCAAACCCTGAAAACCAGCTAATGACACACACACACAGGATGTGTTTGGAGTTGAGAAAGAGACAGAGCTGTGCCTGTATTTAGACGACCACATTGCGGTTCAAGACCAAAAGCAGACTTCATATGAGTGCTGATCTGTCTGGATCAAAATAAGAGCCAAGAAAGTGGAAGGAGAGGACTGCTAATGGCTCACGAGTTAAAATACAGACCTTCAAACTTCCAAACGTTTCTTCTCTTCTAACATGTCCACAAAATAAATAATTCATAATAAAAGATTCTTAAAAGAAAGCGCTGAAGAAATTAAATAGTAAATCTATGTACCAGTCAAAGATTCTGAACCCTACTCTGTGAGTTTGTGTACATGGGTGAGTTTATATGGGACAGTCTTGTAATTACCGGAGCAGCTGGTGCCCTTCTCGTTAGGCATGAAGCCAGGCTCACACACACACAGAAATCCGCCTGGAGTGTTCTGACAGCGACCATTAGCACACAAACTAGGGCTCTCTGCACACTCGTCGACATCTGTCAAAAATAATCATCAGGTAATCAATGGATCTGTCTTTGCTGGGAGTATAAGACACAAATTCCAGTTTGAATTTAGTGTTCTCATAGCATATAACCTACTGAGATGCCATCAGCTGGATTTAGAAGCATAGTAGTCTTATAAAGTAAGGCGCATACTAAAAATGGTGTCTAAAAATGAAGTGAAAATGAGTAAAATTATATATAAATGGTCATCTGTTTTGGATCATTAGATGTTATGGTGACTAAGATGATGTTTTCTTAAATGGACAGTTCACCCAAAAAGATAATTCTGCATTCTTTGGTGGAACACAGAATAAGATTGTTGTTGTTGCTGTTTCATTTTGTTTTGTACCCCTCTGACTTCCATTGTGTGGACAAAAACATTTTCAAAATACCTTTTTGTTCCACAGAAGATAGAAAGTTTGAAAGTAAATCATGTTTGGAACTAAATGTGGGGTTTCATTTTAGGGTGAACTATCCCTTTAAGAGGTTCCTAGACGCACATATGCTGCCCTTTGACTATATCAAATGGATGTACAGTATGATGGATTTATGGATGTGTTACATATGCTAAAGAACCACTGTACTGAATGAAATGAGAGCTCCAGTTAGTGGTAATGGATGTAGAGATCAACAGTATCAGTAGTTTAACCTTTGAACTCTCACCTACACATGTGGTGCCCTCACTGTCTATTCTATAGCCGTCATCACAGATGCACTTGTAGCTGTCAACAGTGTTATAACAGATTCCTGCACCACAGATATCAGGTCTCACTTGACACTCGTCAATCTCTGTGAAGAGAGAGAGAGAAAAAAATAAAGAACATCATCATTTTTTGCATTTTCAAAGTAAAGTCAATGCATTAAATAAACATCAGAGACTAATAAATGAGGGGCTACATGAACTTTTGAATCTACAAACAAGTCATACATTCCATCACTTATTGGAAGCAGACATTTATTGGCTTTGGTATGAATTTTTCTTTCTCTGAGGGTAGGAAAGAATGGCTGAAGTGAACATGTATCTGGAGAATGTGAATTGCATAAGTTAGCCTATTAACCCTGTGCCAACAGTTATGCAGAAAAGATCCTGGTTGACTTGGTGTTAACAATAAATAAATGTTAGGGTTTGTGATAGGTATCTGCTCAGAAACAAACAACAAAAATATCTTTGCAAACTTCCTAATTAATCCCTTGCTTGTTGTGGCCTGTTCTGACCTATGAAAGTGGAACATTCTGCCTACCACTCCCTGGATTAATAATAAAAATAAAGTTAAGAAGAAGAATCAACAAGAGGTGAAAGAGCACAAAAGATCTCAATAGGTTTCATTGAGCAGTCTGTTCAGTTTTTAATTCCCTCTCTGTTACATGTTTAAAAAGAAAGTGTTTGGAGCCTCCTTCCTTTAAAGACATGATCTTGAAATATGCCCATAGGAAAACAAGTGGAGAAAGCAGTATCGTGATGGATGGAGAGAGAGGTTTCTAGCATTTAAATGACTGATTCTAACTTTTGGTGTATCAATATTAAATTATTTATACAAAATAGTAATTTTCTGGCCAAAACATTAATATAATTATAGACTTATTAGTAATATTGTGCATCCCAAATATACATTAGCCTACATGGATGGATGAATGGATGGAGGGACTCACCTGCCAGCTGTGTTGGGGAGATGTCCTGACTTTCTATGGAGGGTGGAAGTGCCACAGGAGCAGGTGGTGACACTTTCTCCACCACCTCTGGAGAGAGACAGGGAATGGGGCAACATAGGAAGAGAAAGAAAAGAGATTTAGGACATTCAACAGTCTGCTAAGTCGTCCTACTAAATGCCATGAACAAGACTTTTTACAAAACAAATAATGAAGATTGCATGATCTCTCTCAATATGACAAACAAAAACTGAATATGTCCAACATCTGGAACCACAGTGGCAGATAACAGATCAACCCATTGTTGTCACCATCTGGATGTGTTAGTTTAGGCCACTTATAAACATCTCAAATGAATTGCTTTATCCCAATTTAAACATCATCAATCCAGACTTCAGAAATCTTTGCATAAACCAGTGGGTAAACTATAAAAGTAAAAGAGGTGATTATGGGGATATGCAAGTACAAGTGGGATTGAGACCTGGGAGGGCAGGCTCCATCCTGATTGTAGACACCCCGGGTGACAGCTGGGCCTGTCCGGGCTGTATTACTGACCTATCAACACTCATGTGGGTATAAAACTCCTTCAAACAGATAAGAAACAAATGACACACACAATAATTGACTGATCCACAAAGAGATACAGCAAATTTATTGGCAACTAAAGCAAAGGAATAAGCAATTCAGACTGCTTCTGCTCGGACTGCATGGGGTGTTAAAGTGGGCGGAGCTGTAAATATTTTGGGCCCTGTCCCAAATGGCACATTTAATGCATACTTGCGGTCTTGCAAAGTCCACAATGCTCTTTATCACTTCAGGTTTCAGAAAGAAGAGTGCCCCTGAGACAAGTTGGCACTGATGCAGAATACTATCTGACTATGTATGCAGAATTATGTCAACAAAGTGTGGAAATGGACCGCAAGGGATAAAGGTGGCAACTGGGACAGAGTCTTTAAAGTTGAGAGGAAGAAAGCGAGATGCAATCTCTCCAACCTTGCCCTCTTCTCTCTTTCTCACACACACACACACACACACACACACGCACTCACATGTACTACGCAACACATACTCTCTTGATTTAGCTCTGGGAAGAGAGAGAGAGTTAAACCATAAAAATATAAATAATTGTGGAACAAACTGGGGTTCCTTAGATTGCCACACTGGCAGAATCCTTCAGAGAACCTCTAGGCAACTTTTGAAGGTCCCTCAAATATTCTTCAGTATATATTTTTAAGTATAACTATTTACAAACTTTGGAGTTCTTGAAGGAACTTATGGGTTCCACTTTGTACATTCATCAGAGAACCGAAAGGGTGCGTAGAAATTCTTCATAGGGTTCCTCCAGTGTGACAATCTGAGAAACCAAGTGTCATTTTTTAAATATGCTGTTGAAGGGTGAAATAGAATCCATTTTGTTCCACACATAGACCAGAAACACTTACATAAGCCTCCTTATCTCACTCGAAAGCCATGCTTTCCTAAACTAAGCTATTAAAGTCTCAAAGAGCTGATCACATAGAAAGATCTTCCCTAATTACATTATTCGAGAGTGCTCTTGAAATAATAGTGTCTTTTAATCTCTATCCTTCATAAACTAAAGAGACATTTAGCTGCAAACCAGCTAAACACTGCATGTCTAGACCAATCTTGAGTGTAATAAAAGTTTTATACAACCAAATCATAAATTTTAAACTTTAAATCTTAAAAACTGCAACTTAAAACTGCTCTTTTCTAAATGTTAATGTTGGCTAATTAAAAACACAGACACAATCACACAAAAAGTAACAGACACACACTGACACATACACACATCTGTAAAGCAGAATGCTGAGCGCACAGAGCGGTCATGCAGTAGTGATGACATGATGATGTCATGCTTTGAATGTCTGCAGTTCCTGCACGCAAGTTGGCTGCTATTTTGCAATATTGCATTGACGAGTGCGTGAAAGCATCAGCATCAGCTGTGCAGCGTATTTAGCAGATCTTTACTGCTGAATCAAACCCAACCTACCTGCCGGGGAACTGTGGGCACTACAGCAGGCCATTATGTCATATAAAAACACAAAATAAATTGCGTCACACAAAGCTATGAAACAAATAATCACACATTTGTAAATTCAGTAAAATAGTGCTGCCAGCTATGCATCTGAATTTAAAGAAAAACAAAATGAAATATAAAGTAAAATTAAAAAAGATGTACTGTCCACATATTTTTCATCATGTACTGTATAAACCAGTGAACTTCAGTGGACCAGTTTTAGTTCCAGAGCAAATTTCAAACACGGTCTCCCAGCAACAGGACAAAACTTAATAAAGCCCAAGGACAAATACTTTCTCTCAGAACCTGGCCCACCTCCACCACACTTTTCAGCTGTGCAATGCTTTTATGGGCTGCTTTTGCAGAGAGGCTATAAAAATCTGTGCAGTTCATTTTGTGTGAGAGTAGTGAAAGGAGAAAATATGATGCGATGCACTGATCTTCTGGAATCCTTCATCAGCTTTGACATTGGTTTTGCAAGGTGGAAGCAATACTAATGACTCTTCGCTTCTGCCAAAGAGAGAACGGTCCTGTGTTCACTTTCTATAGGAACAACAGAAGCTTGGCTACATTTTGGATCTCAGTCTTCTCCAGACTGGTGCCAAGTCTCATTCCATTGCCTGGTGCCAAGCGTGCATGTGATGACATTTAAAAGAGAAGAAAAGAAGGACAGGAAAGAGAGTAAAAGAGTTCTTGCTGGTGTAGTTATTGTGTGTATGTGTCTCTCCTTCATAAAACGCATCTAGGCAGACCATCATGTAAATAAACTTTGCATCACAAATCCAAATCTGGCAGGTTTCCTTAACACATGTTTGTAATATTCAGCATGAGGCAAATAAAACAAACAAAACACAATGTCTGTATTACAGACGTAATTCAGACTGTTGGATAAATAGAGCAGCTTAAAGCCATTCATAATTTCTGTCCTGTGTGGCTAATACTTCCTGTGACTCACCAGGTAGCTGCCTCTCTGTGATGCTGAGTGCTTCCACGGGCTGCTGGAGGGTGGGGAAGGGCATGGGAGGATCCACAGGCGCTTGGTGTCTGATGGTGGGGTTGCTCTGCCCGTGACTGTCTGTCTGGCTATGTCCATTAGGAGGTTTGGGCTTGTAAATGTAAGGTGTGGTGACATGGTAACCCATTCCTCCAGGACAGATGTCTTTAAACGCAGCTATGAGAGAAAGAAAAAATGCTTAACAACATACTCACACACACAAATCTATCTGTCTGTCTGTCTGTCTGTCTGTCTGTCTGTCTATCCATCTATTGATTTATGTATTTGTCTGTCTGTTGGTTTTATTTGTATGTATCTATCTGTCTGTCTGTCTGTCTGTCTATCTATCTATTTATCTATCGGTTTATTTATGTATCTGTTTGTCTGTCTATCTATCTATCTATCTATCTATCTATCCATCCGTCCGTCCGTCCGTCCGACCATCCATCCATATGTCTGTTCATCTATCTATCCATCTATTGATTTATCTATGCATCTTTTTGTCTATCTATCTATCCGTCCGTCCATCCGCCCGTCCAAATGTCCATCTAATCTACCTGACTGTTTATCTTTCTATCCATCTATCCATTATCTATCTATCTGATGGTCTGTTTTAAGTTCATTGATTAAAATCCCTAACAAAATCACTAACAAAAGTGCAAAAAAGGCAAAAATCAACAAATTTTGCAGGCCTCCCAGGAAGGCAAATACAAATGTAAGGTAAGAAGTGTACATGAAAACGCAAAAATCTACAGCAGAACTAAAAAAAAAAAAACAAGAGAGATGGCGTGTAACAGCATCTAAATAGCCGAGTTGTGGAACACACATGCAAACCACAATGAAGTTGAGGACAGAGAGGGAATGATACCAGTAGAACGGACGGGGCCAAAAGGGGGTGTGTCTCAGGTAGCTTACCTGTCCCAGGTAGGGGGCAGCGGTCACAATGAGGACCCCAGGCCTTGCCCACACTACAACAGCATAACTGTTTACTCAGCTGAGTGGACACAGGGTGCAAGCACTGCTTCCCCGAACTGACCAATCGGAAGCAAGCACCTTTCTCCTCGCGAAGAGCAGGTGTTTCGGCTGGTTACCGTGGAGACGGAAGGAGGGAGGGAGGGGAGAAGTGTGCATGGTGTATGACACAAACATGGAAGAGAGAGAGAAAGAACAACAGAAGAGAAAAGAGATTCCCTTCACCTTGTGTTCCATCTATGCATGACTACAATGCCATAACAAAAGAACAACTGCCTCTATAACCACATTAAAACAGAGTGTAGAGGAAAGCATGACAGAGACTGTGTATGAAAAAAGTGATATTGTTTTTCAGACTCAAGACAGACAAGAACACGGGACAAGAATACAACTAATGAAAAGAGGTCAGTTAAGCATGTGAGAAAGGGTATATACAGGGGGTTAGTACATCAGGAAGCACTTGATATCGGACACCTTCTTAAATATGTATATGCATAAATAAGACTGTTCAGAAGTTTGGGGTGAGAAAGATTAAATTTTTTTTAATTGATCAAAAGTGACTTTTTGATTGAGACTTCTACATTACAAAAAAATTCAATTTCAAATATATGCTGTTCTTGCTGCTGAACTTTCTATTCATCAAGAGCCATGACAAAATGTATCATGGTTTTCACAAAAATATTAAGCGGCACAACTGTTTTTAACACTCATAATAATATCAAATGTTTCTTCAGCATATTAGAAAGATTTCTGAAGAATCATATGACACTTTAGACTGGAGTAATGGCTGCTGAAAAATTAGCTTTGCCATCATCGAAAATGAAATTACATTTTAAGATACATTAAAATGGAAAACAGATATTTAAAATAGTAAATTACGCACAATATTACCATATTTCTGAATAAATATAGTAAATGCAGCTTTGGTGAGCATAAATATTTAAATAAATATTTACGGTAATATACATGTATTTCTACATATCTCTTCCTATATAAGACATGTATATGTTTTTATGTTTAATTATTAGAGAATGAGACCCAATGTTAAATCATTAAAATACAGTATTAGTCTTGCTTTTTCGACACTTTATGTAATGACAAAATGAATCAGTGCCTTCAGGTAAATGTGTTGATATATAAAAGAACTATTGATGTGCAAACTGCTTTCTCGCATATTCATTTTTCACTTTAATCAAGAGCCAATTCTGAGTTTTTTTATAGAGAGGTACAACATTTTCATATAGCAGATAACAGCAGATTTGTGTTGACAGACCTTATACTGTCAGCCAAAACATAGAGTATACATGAGCAAAAAACTGAAGGCTAAAAGGAGGATTAAAAGGACTATCAGTTCTTCTCCGAACAAAAGGACATGACGGTATGTTCCAGAGGTGTAATTTGGCAAGCGCTGGCTTCCAGGAGAAGGATCAGCCTCTATATTTATCACAATAACACAGACAGACAGCACACTTAAGTTACCTCATTAAATCACAGAGAAAGCTTGAGCGTATTTGTGCTCCATTGACCGACTGCATGAATGATGCCAGCACATTTCAAGCTTGCTGTTACGTGTTCATGCCTGAAGAGCAGAGAACCCTCCGCTCACATGACAGCCTCAGTTAGTGTTAGAAGCCATGTTAAATCATGCTGCTAGCTAGACTAATCAGCAAGTCTTACTGCTATAAGCTGAAGTGTTTAGTTGCACTGAATCCATTTACATTTGTACATATCTTTGAGTGAGTAAACATGAAGACAGCAGGGACATGCCAAAGACATCAGCCATCCAAGTTACACCGGAAGAGAAGAGAAGAGAAGAGAAGAGAAGAGAAGAGAAGAGAAGAGAAGAGAAGAGAAGAGAAGAGAAGAGAAGAGAAGTGAAGTGAAGTGAAGAGAAGAGAAGAGAACTTACGGAAGCAGGTGGTCAGGGTGGGATCAGGCACAAAACCTGGGTTGCAGATACATCTGTAGCTGCCCATGGTGTTTATGCAGTTTCCATTGGGACAAACTCCTTGAATCTGACACTCATCAATATCTGAGGGTAATAACAGACATGGAACTCTCATATTTTTTTCTGTGGACCACAAAATTAGATATTTTGAAGAAAGATTAAAGTAAAAACAAGAATTTTTTGTCCACTGAGAGTCAAAACTACATCGACCTCCATTGTATAGACTAAAAACAATGAAGCATTTTCAATCTTATTATGTGTTCCGCAGAAGAAAGAAAATAATGCAGGTGTGGAACAACATGACAGCAAGTAAATGATGACAGTATAACACTGAGAACACAAGAAAAAAGGCTTTAGATGCACACACATTGCATATTTTCTTTTTGTTTTCCTGTATTAAAATCTAAAAATCCAAAGAAAAATTCTAAGATTAATTTACTTTATTAATTTAAGAAAAAGTGTGTAAGAGTATAAGCCTTTGGATGTAATCTTGAATGAAATTGATTTTTCTAACCCCACTTTTTTTTCTCGTTGTAAAGCATAAATCTAAAAAAAACTAAATTTTATTAGATAAATGCTTAAAACAAGAAAAACTATTTGTCAATGGGGTTGGAAAAATAAACCTAATTTCAATATTCTCTGATAACAAGAAAAATGTAAAATTACTAATAAATAAAATAACTTTTCCAGCATATGTGCACGCACAGGCACAAAGCATGCGATTTTTATTCCTGCTAATGTTAACGCATATGGTGTGATCCTCCATCTCTATAAGAATCCGCCAGAAAAGGAACGTACAAACACACACACACACACACACACACACACACACACACAGAGAGAGAGAGCACACCAATATTCCTCCAAGAGGCCACTGAGTGCGAGTTAAGGGCGTGGGCAGTCATCATTCCCAGTCACTTAGAGTGGGACACAGATCCAACACACATTTCCTAATACAATGCTAATGTGTTCATGATGACAGTGATCCTCATGGAGAGAGGGTACACACTCAATCCCTCAAGCATCCAAACAGCTGCACCAGAATACAGACTGGCCCAGAGGAGCTGTCACTCAACGCCATGACATCATAATGTCCCCATTGCACAAGAAAACCCCACGTCTCTGCACAAAATACACCTAATGACCTGCAAATCTGCATGGTGGCAGTTTCCTAAAGATCTCCTAAGGGATGAACTTATAACAACTGAACCACTTTTGCACATATTATTTCAGCGACCTGCATCTTATTCAATAACCACCCACAAACCAGTTTAACAAGGCGTTACATGTGCTGATATATTGCTACACAATGAATTACAGGGTTTTTTTTGTTCAAATGTCTCCTTTCTGTGTAAATTATGCTTATTTAGATTATGCTTATTACAATATACTTATGGCAACATTAATAATGTTCCATTTGCCAATATTAGTTAACTATAGCATGAACTAACAATGAATAATACTTCTAAAGCATTTATTTATCTTAATTAATGTTAATTTCAACAATTACTAACACATTATTAACATCAAAATTTATATCTGTTAATATTTTTTAACAGACATTATTTAACATTTATTATATAACTAACATTAACAAAGATGAATAAACAATGTTACAAATGTCACTGTTAGTTAACACATTAACGTTAACTAATGGGACCTTATTGTAAAGTGTCACTAAGATTGCTTAACTATTTTAGCTTAGTTGCTAAAAAAAGCAATGATTAAATACACTTATAAGGCATAATATACAAAAAAAGATAATATACAAAATAATTTACACAGAAAAAAGCTAAGAATTTTAAGTAAAAAATAATAAGAAACAGTTAAAGTATCAGGAACAAAAGTTTAATGATTAAAAAGTATGGAGACGAGGCTGATTATTCTCTGTCAGACATGTTTATGAAAGCATAAACCTGCCAATGAGGACAGCAACATGACTAATGACAGGAAGAGAGAAGTGGGAGCATCAGAGCCTGGCAGAACACCCAAACCACAGGAGACACGTCCACTTACGCAGTAAAACTCTGGCCTGACGCAGGAAAGCGTCAAAGGTTTAGTGGGACCCTCAGGCTGTGTTATCAGGACAGTGATTAAGTTCAAACTAAACGGCACTCTGAGCGCTAAAGAAGTGTTGTAAACTAGCCTCAGAGAACAGCCCAAGCCCATGCTGAAATATTCATTAGCATATGGAGGTAAAGTAACCCCCTTAGTGCTTTGAGGACAATTTATTAAATCTAAGATACATACTTCCTCACGCCTCCTCATGCTAATACTGTAAAGAAATTAAAGGAGCACTAGACCTACAAAATTCAATAGTACTTTTGAGAAATATAGTGTTCTGTAGTGATCTTAACATGGCGCCCATAATGATCACATTTGCAGACCATAAACAAAAAAATAACCCCTAACATTAAAACTATATTTGGCTTATTTGATAGTTTACTGAAGACTAAATAACTTCTTATTGCTCTTATTTTTTATGCACATCTTAATGTTGCCCAGATCTACCAGCCTCCAAACTCCTGTCTCTCCAGACCCAGAGTGCCTGCGGCCAGGACACACGCTGGGCACTTCCCCTTAACACAGCCTGCTTCACTTTTAGCTGCGGTTCAGCTCTGGGTTTGGCAGACTGAGGTGGCTGTTGGTGGCTGCTAACAGCAGATGTGTTTGGCTGGAGGTGTGTGGAGAAATAGAGACAGGAAGACAAGTAGGTACCAAAGCTTGCAAAGCCTTGATATAGAATATGGATTAATAGACCGCAATGCAAAACACACATAAAAACATACATTAATGCTCAAAAGCTTGGGGTCATAGAGACTGATATTTAAAATATTAGAAATGATTTTTATCTCAAATAAATGCTGTTCTTTTAAGCTTTCCATATATTAAAGAATCCTGAAAAACAAAGCATTTCAGATTCCACAAAAACATTAAGCAGCACAACTCTTTTCAACACTGATAATAATAAATCTTGAGCACAGAATCAGTATATTAGAATCATTTCTGAAGGATCATGTGACATTGAAGACTGGAGTAATGCCTGCTGAAAATTCAGCTTTGCCATCACAGAAATACATTACATTTGAAAATATACTCAAATAAAAAAAGACAGTTATTTTTAATTATGATAATATTTCACAATATTGCTCTTTTTACTGAATTTTTAATACACCCTTGGTGACTATAAGATACTTCTTTGAAGATTTAAAAATCTTACCAACCCCAAACATTTGAATGGTTGTGTAATCAAGAGCAGCTTCAGCAATTTTATAGCTACTAACTGGAATACTGAACTTGTTTTTATTTGCAATTAAACAATATAGGCGCCCACATCCCTAATCTGTATTTTTAGCAAGCCAAACAAGAGTTTACATTGCCAAGGCATACATTAACAGTACGTGACAGCACGAGTGTTACTTAATTTTGACTCAGGCTGAGGAAAAGCCCTGAAGTCTTTCTGGCTGCTGGCCCTGATGTGTTGGATCTCTTGCTATTACATCCAACTTCAACATAGATTAGAAAGATCTATCAAAGATGCCACCTGTCTCTCCTCGTAACGGTGAAAGAAAGTCTTCTCTGTGATAGATCTGGGACACTGTTTTAAAATGGCAATGTAATAAAAGGAACAGTACATGGCATACTGTACGTGGCCAGTTGTGACATTCAAAGGCCAGTGGGGGGCGAACTGAATTATAAGTATGTGACAATGACACATTTACTCACACATCTTATCAAAAATCATCACAATCGATGCACAACTACACAAACATGCAAAAATGTAGCACAACAAACATGCACACATGTCCACTGCAAGAACAAAAACACAAGATAAACATACAGTATATGCATGCAGGAGCAATAAAGAAATATAAGCAGAAACAAGCCGTGGTTCTTACCGATACAGCGAGTGGCATTCAGCCTCTTATAGCCTTGAGGACATTCAATCAAAGGAATCGCTATGGAGGAAAGAGAGAGAGAGAGAGAGAGAGGAGGTGGAGGACAAAAAACAGCACATTTAGATACAGCTCTAAAGACAAACATTCTCCTACAGCAAATTTAAGAGAACGTTTGGTGTCATTAGAACACAAAAAATCTAGTCTTATCAAAATGTGTAACTAAAACAGCTTTAAGTGCTATTTTAAGTCCACTGTAACTATTACAATAATTAATAATGATAACAAGCACACGTTCCAAAAACAAAAAACAAAACAATAGTTATTGTGAATCCATTATTAATATTTTGTATGAGTTCAATTTATATAAGAGATGTTCTATTTCTTCTTTTTTTTTTGGATGCTTGTCCAATTTGTATCCGATTTGTATAAAATAATAAAATAAAATAAAATAACCTAAGTTTGGGATGAGAAAGATTTTTTGCTTGTTCCTCAAAGACGTCTCTTATGCTCACCCAGGCTGCATTTATTTACAGTAATATTGTGAAATATTATTACAATTTAAAAAAATGTTTTCTATTTTAATATATTAAAAAAATATATTCCTATGATGGCAAAGCTGAATTTTTAGCAGCCATTTATTCAGTCTTCAGTAAAGGATAACATGATCCTTCAGAAATCATTTAATATTCTGATTTGTTGCTCAACAAATATTTCTTACTATCATCAACGTTGAAAAAAAATTGCGCATCTTTGTCAGGATTCTCTGAAGAATCGAAAGTTTAAAAGAACAATTTAATTTCTTAAATCAATTCCCTCAGGAAACTAACAGGATATAAAGGGGACCAAAACACAATCACTCAGGATTCAAAGTGAACACTGTTCACATGTTCTGCACTAACACACTACACACAAACATCCACACACAGATCATTAATCACTCTATATAGTGTGCTGTTAAACACACCATTGTCTCTGAGCTTATAGATTAAAAAAAGATAAGAAGCCAGCAAAAACACTGTACATAGTTCTGTAGCGGTTTGTCTCAGGGGAGGCCTTGCGACTGGGAACACGTAACAGGAACAGGGTTTACTTTCCTCTCATTCTCATGGGTAATGACCGTAATAAATTACATAAATAGAACATAGAGAGAGTGAGACAGAATGACTCATTTGGAAGAGAACAGAATGGCATCGGCACTTCCAGAGGTCATATTTGAGCCTGCTTCAGAAATAAAGGGGGCTGAACTCCAGACTTGTTTACATCTTCATTACCCCAACACTTGTGTTCAGTTACTGCCGTGCACTTCTATTTCCGTTCGGTGCCAGCTGATGTCCTAGTAAGTGCTCGCCTACAGCTGCTGCGAACAGAGCTCAGAGACAGCGGTAATGTCACATCAACTTCACACCTCTCATGGCTATATTGAATCGCTGTGCCTCCAAAATGGAGTACACATCTACATGAAAATGAGAAAGTGTGAGATGAATAAACCACACTTTTCAAGTGAAGGAATAACATTTTAATTGGCATTTGAAGATTGAAACAGCAATCCTTAAATATTTTAGACACTCATGAATGTTTGTTTTGGTGACGTCCATAAGGTTTAAATCAGTGTTATGTCTGGGAATGCACAGAATGCAGGGATGCCCATATATGGGCGGAGAATTTCAGAAACATCTACGGACATACCGCAAAGAGAAAGAGAGCAAGAGGGGTGGTACGCTAACGGTTTTCTGTAGGGACTGACTTCAGAGAAGTGACTAAGCATGAAGGAATCACGACTGTATGAGTAAATGTGTGTGTGTGTTGTGAGGGACCATTACTAAAGTGCAATGTGTGCCAGGTGAGTCAGCATGTCAGTAAGTTCAACACAGCGCGTGTAACCAAATACTTTACAGCTTTCTCTTTCCTTTGCCCACTCATTACGCACTTGCCTTTTCTCTGTGGAATGCATCCCTTCCCTCTCGTTCTCGCTGTGATATTAGGACCATGTGTCTGTTGAGTCACAGCCACTTGGAGGTTTGACATCAAATGGTTTTCAAAAGAACTTCTCATAGTCTCTTTTAGTTAGTGAGAAATCAAGGCTGGGCCTCTTGATGAATCATTGCTTTCCCGCTCTTTTCGGGCCGCACTACTGTGAAATACTGTGCACAATCATACTGCAAGTATTTCATCTCAAAAGAGGCCCAGACATACTAATGTTTAATGTGTGCCTCACTAGTTTGTGTCAATCATCCTGGTTTTTCAATTAACAGACTAAAAGTGAAAATTTAAGACATATGCTTGAGTTTGTGTGTGTGTGAGGGAGAGACAGATGTTCGTGTGTGATAAGGTAAAACAGATGTTTGAAAGAAAGAGAGAGACGAATGATTGTGTGAGGGTGAGACAGGTGTTTTTACTCATGAAAATGAGGTAGATGATTTTCTACATGACAAAGAGACTGTTGTTTTTGTGTGTGAGGTAGAAACGGGTATTTTGTTTGTGAAAATGTGACAGATGTTTGTCTGTGTGAGAAAGATGTTTTCATGTGTAAGGGTGAGACATGTATTTTTGTTCATGAAAATGAGACAGATGTTTGTCTGTGTAAAAGTGAAGTAAAAAGTATACTTCTACTGCCCACATTTCACTTTGGTTCAAGGATGTCTGCGCACAGCCCGATTTTTGTGCACAAAAACAAAGATCTAAAAATAGGTTGTGCACACATGCAGAACGTGTCCATCCTCGCTCAGGGTCAATAAAGTATATTTGAATCATGGAGTAAAGTATATTTACATCGTGGAGCAAAGAGAAAACTGACAACACACTGGCAGACAAGACAGAGCAGGTTTAGGTACGAAACAAAGTTTCAGCATTCAAATTTTGTAATTTTTTAAGAAATTCAAACAAATATCATTTTGTGGCTCTTTAATGTGTCATGACAGTTCGCTGTAGTGCCTCTATTCAAGCAGTATGTTAACCGATCATTCTCTTCCTCTTTACTAGTTATAGCATGAAATAAACATGAATGAACATCAGAAGGTATCTTGTCTCAACCGCGGAAAAATGTCAAAGCACTCAATTTTTCCAGATCAAGTCCACCGATGTCAATCTACTCTCCTGTCTGCTTTGTTTGTCGGATAAAAATGTCAGATTCGCCATTATGACTGGTTAGATTGCCTGTCAATCTAACTCGCTGCGAAGGGTTAATTGTGTGCTTTTGTTTGTAAAAATGAGGCAGATAATTGTCTGTGTGAGAGTGAGACTGAAGTTTTTGTTTGTGAGAGTGAGGCAGTAGCTTACATGTTTTCTTGGGGCATTTTTGGCATTTGTGGAATCCCCATGATGTGCCCACCGTCCCACAACAGGCATCTTGTTTAGACAGGCCAGGCAGAGCTTTCCCACACTACAACACAATAAAACACAAACAAATCCAGTAAGTTAAATGAAAGAATTAAAAAATAAGAGAGAAAAAAAGAGATACTCATCTAGACCATTCACGACACACATTCATAATTCTGCTCACACACAGCTCTTGATCCCTGTTCTTTCTGATCAACACTCTGATATCTCTCGCCTGAGTCAATCTAATCTGCTGAACCAGGCACGAAACGAACAACAATCTGAGAGACGGCACTGATACTCAACTCAAACAACCTGATAACATCCTCCTCTCTGCTGACACGAAAAGACAAAGTCACAAATTAAGTCTGAATGGTTGCAAAAACAGTCACGGCACTTTACGATTAGAGTAAACAAACAAGACTGAGGTGAACTTGATAATAATAACTTGATAGACTAACAACTATAAGAGAAGACGACAACTGGATGTTCTTTTAAGCTGGAGGCAGGTACTGAGTCAAAACTCTTTTGAGGATCATTCTTTTGTATTTCATCTGCAGTGCTCTTTTTAAGAGACAGATGTTCCCTTGAGCACCACAATGTTCTGGTGGGAGTCTAATCTCACTATTCATTTTGTCTTTTGCTCTACTTCTTGATCATCCAATGATAGCTGAAAATGAGTTAGTTTAAAAGACATTAAAAGTGAGAGAGAGTAATAGTGGATGATTCACAGCTCACAGCAATGGTGAGAGAGACAGAGACAGTGATGAATATAAAGGTAAAGCTAGAGAAGATATTTTGACATGGGTGTCAGAACCATTGTATGTGGGTGGGACAGGACCCACCCACTTTTTAAGACCAATGATATTGGACCCACCCACTTTTACCATCTCTGATTCAGCGAATATGTCTGTGCACTTTTCAGAGCGCCGTCAGTCAAACCCAGTCCACATGACAAATGCCCTAACAAATTAAACTCCATTTAGCTACAGTCTTGAATTCCACACTGCTATTTCCTCAAATCTTTCCACTTGGCTAAGCTCATAGCTCATAGACTGGAGTGAGACCATAGTGTGTTTGACCAAAGTCCCTTTCTTGGTTCGACTTGAAGGAGCACCGCGCAGACCAATCGCTGTATGACATCAAAGCACCGCAAGAGCTACAGAGAACAGATGGCTCTGCGTGCCTTCAAGTCGCTCTCGTGGTACTTTGATGTCATAAAACGATCGGTCAGCGCGGTGCTGCTTCCAATCGAATACACCTCAATCTCACGAGCTGACCCTCCGAGCCGGTCCGTTTTGACAGCACACTTACGCTCACATCCGCATGTAAACATGTCATCGGCGTGGAAGTTTTTCATTGTGAGTGAAGCAGACACAAAGTTCGCAATTTGTACACAGCACAAATATTGACTGCTTTTGCTCAAGTTCGCTGACAAAGTTTCAATAAAAGCCACAGCAGAAATGTTTTGTGTCTCCAAGCAACACACAGCGGTGTTTCGATACTGAATGAATCCACGTTTTTGAACGAATCAAGTGAGTCAACGATTCAGTGACCCTTTCATAAATACAGACGCCTCGATTCTGAATGAATCAGCTATTTGAATGAATGATGACTCCCTCATTAAAACAGTCATTTACCGTCATCTACTGGTGGTCTGGTTTCATAAAAGTACTGCATTTTTAACAATATTTTTAACTTGTATGTTCAAAAATATTTAAAGCATTAATCTTATGAAATTACTTATCCATTTGAAATTTTGTGATGTAAATCCATTTATGGCACCTCAGCTTCATCAAACAGTCTGTGTAAATACATTTAATGTCACTTTAGATGCCGTTTTCTCTGCAGTGAAAAGATGGAGTTTGTTGATAGTATGCACACTCTAATGTGAACATTAAAATTTGCAAAAATCAGTTACTCCACCGCTCACAAAGAGAAGTATGAACACCAATGATAAGAGAGCTGGACTCTCCAAAAAGTTTGTGGTATAAATGTGCTTTTTTACATGAAGCTTATGTTGTCTTTTTCCTTTATTTTGTTGTCAGAGTGCACCAGAACGCTTCATTTACATGTTAAATTCTCAAAAATTTTCTTCTGGGGAGGATGCCCCCAGAACCCCCTACAAGGGTCATGTTCCGAACTATGTCACCTTTTTTTACCTCTTCTGAGTTTGCAGGTATGAAAGTAAACAAAGCATCTTAGCATATCTGCTGCTCAGATACACCTAACCCTACCCGATGCATTATTTCAACTTTACTTTGTTTTATTTCATTTTTATTTTTATTGAAAACAAATGACTTTCCGATGTTATATGAGATGTGGGAGAAGAACGATTTCGGCAAAAGGCGGTCGCGAACTCGGGTCGCTCGTATCAAAAACACTCTGCTACGCACTTTAACACTTACGCCACTGAAAACGTTATGTAGCTGTCATCTTTTGTAAAATTGTGACGTTAGGGGGCAGAGGTAATGTAAATAGCCCCTGCCAACAAGGCGGCCTATTTTTTGTGTAAATAGACACTCCGTTAATTAAAAGGCACCAGACTACAGAAAATGGCATATACTCCAGTAATTTTTTTCTGGGGGAGGACCCACCCACATTTATTTTGCTTCTGACGCCCATGCATTTTGAAGACTGTTTTTGTCCATACAATAAAATTCAGTGGGATCCAAAATAACACTGGAACCCATTGGCTTTCATTGTATTGACCAAAACACAGAGACATCTTTCAAAATATCTAATTTTGAAGAAAGAATAATGAAGAGTCATAGAGGTTTGGAACAACATGCGGGTGAGCAAATGATGACAGAATTTTCATTTTTGGGTGAAATATCTACATGTAGTATGAATATCACACTTCCTAACATAAAATTATTCTACAAGAGTTTAAGGCATACAAACACTCATTGTTCCTCTAACCTGCATTCCAGCAGTCTCCTGGAAGCAGCGTCCCAACTGGTTCTTGGAAGTCACCGGCTGGTATTGGGGGTATGTTTGCTGGTTGGGGTAAATGACGCCGCTGTGAGTATGTCCGTGTTGGATGCTCTGGCTGCTGCTGTGGTAGGTGAAAGAGTGGCTGGACTGTGTGTTCTTGACCTGCCCGTTACTATCCACCGGAGACACCTGATGGATCTGGACAGAGGCTTCTGGAGGATGTTTCACATGGACATTCACCAAACCTACAGAAAAGTAAAATTTTAAGAGGGATTCATATGGTTTCAGTACAAAATTAAGCTCAGCCAACAGCATTGGTGGTGTAATGTTAATTACCAGAACAAAATATTTTGACTCAGCCCTTGTTTTCTCTAAAAAAAGACGTACAAGTGATTGGAGATGATTTCTGGCAGACTTAAAACCAGTAAAATGCGATAATTTTATAAAAGCACTCACATGAATTATTCTGTTAAAAATTATATATTACTTGAGCTGTTTAATTAATATTTACATTCATTTTAGAGTTTTATGGTTTATGGCATTGTGTTGCAATGGCAATGAAGTTGTAGCTGG
Organism: Tor tambroides; assembly: GCA_021397915.2. Classification (NCBI taxonomy): domain Eukaryota; kingdom Metazoa; phylum Chordata; class Actinopteri; order Cypriniformes; family Cyprinidae; genus Tor; species Tor tambroides. The sequence continues at coordinate 40,336 of JAFVLL020008548.1, forward strand.
CATATTGTAGTTAAGTTGTAGCATATTGTAGCTATACAATATTATGTTTATGGATCAGCCCCATTGACTTCCATTATAAGGGTCTCACTGTAACCCAGGCTTTATATATTTATTTTTTAAGAAAATAAAGGACAAATGAAAATTAATTTTTGTGGTAATTCTGAACCCTGATTATTCCTTTAATAACAGAAAAACCCATGTATTTCTAAATAACAAGACTCAGATTTTCTACACGTAAAACATAGAAATTAAAGTGTTACCTTGGTTTTGTCCAGTGCCGTAGGTGAGGGGTAACGTGTGCGTTGAGTGGACGTGTGTCTTCTGTCCATTTACGACGGTATGTTGACCCTGGTGACCGTTGGGATTCGCCATTTGGCAGAATTTTCCAGTAAAGTTCGGTGGGCACTGGCACTTGTCCCGAGCGCTGCATTTTCCTCCATTCATGCAGGGCAAATGGCAAACAACTAAAACACACACAAACAGAGCAAAGCGTGGTTAATCACAGCCATGTCGGGTGACATTTTTCAATGTTTAGTTTAGTGACACTTCCTGTTCAGAGACCCATCACATTTAAGAGACTGACAAACATATACACAGATGAACCAACAAAATTATCATCAAACTTTAGTTTTGTCCTGTGTTTGAGCAAGTGTTTGCTTGTGGGCCATTGTGATATGCGTATGTGTGCTTAAACGCCTCACAGAAAATCTGTTTAGGAACTTTTGTGGTGGCGTGTAATGAGAGTTCTACGTGACACATTTCCACTAAAACACGCCATTATGGTGACGGACCATACTGCCGTGAAACATCTTCGACTTTCTCTCTGCCTCGTTTGCTTTTAGCCATTTTTCACACTGCTTAAAATCTCACTTGAGCTTTTAGATCACATTCGGCTCAGTAATAATACTAGCAAAATGATGAATGGATTTAATTATCCCACAGCTGAGGTAAATAAACGTTTTGGGGCTTGATATTTTACGGCAATATGTTTATGTTGTGGTATAGGACATTATTTTGAACATTTAAGTGAGGTGAACCTCATTTTCCTGTCGTGATATTCTTTAAAAACGTTCCCAAACCAAAAGCTGCATAATATAATTAACCATCATGAACTCATCTTGCTAAATGCTCACTAAAACAGCACTGCTGTCCTAACCACCACTCCCAAACAGCACAACATGATGTCATTTCCTCTCATACCACATAGACCTCCTGTGGCCAGACGCAGAGTTCACTGACTGCAGATACCATAATTTAAGATTAAAGGGAGGATAGCTTACTTGGCTAAATCTAAATGACAACATATCGTAGTCTTATATTATTTTTACATACGTTTTCACACTTTTTTTTATTCATGAAGCATTATTTCATTCAGTTTTCCAATGAGGGCAACCCCAAATGGCCCCAAAGAGAGGTTTTGTCATATTTAATTTTTTAGTCTTCCAGGGACAATTTTGTCCCCAAGGTACTGCAGCTAAACAACCCCACGCTCACACACAAACACATATGTTTTCTCAGATACATTGGTGTATTTATAGAAATATTTACATTGACTCTGACAAACCGTGATTTATACACAATAAGCACACACACACTTTCATTACTTCTGCTCTAGTGGGAAATCTAGGACTATTCCACAGTGCCAACAGTGAACCTCAGGCAATATCTCGACACACTCATGTATCAACATTGAATCACACACATATACACACACTCATACACATAAGCACACATGCTTCCCATCCTGCCCAACTAGTGAACTACACAGCAACACTCTCTCCCAGACAGGAGGAAATAGAGCAGTATGATAGTAAACAAATTTAATATGGCAGAAATGGTAAGGCAACTAGGAGGAGCAGAATGACCACAAAATCATTAACTTTCACTTTTTCACACATAAATGACTATAACATGGTTTGTATGGGGAGTATATATATGAGACATACACATTACTGATGTGGCCATTTTTATTGTCAGAACTAGCTTTATCTATAGTAACATGACAACTACAGAGGTTCTCACACATACACATAAGCAAACACACTGAGTTTCAGATTGAGCTGACAGCCAGGAGCAGCTCTAATGAGAGGCCTGGCAGGACAGTCTCAGCTAGAGCAGACTGTAGTGGTTTTCATACTTTTTGAATATCTCTGGTGGAATAAACATTTTGAAAACCCAACTAAGTGAAAATGAAAGAAGTCAAAACCCCAAACAACAACAAAATAAAGTATATATGCACAACAAAATATTTCCTACATTTATGACTGAAGTTATGTTGCATACTTGTGCCTAAAATGGCCTTTGTATTTTATTTTATTTTATTTTTATCTTCCTGTTGCCTTTATTACATTATCCAATTGTTCACAATTAATTTTTTAGTTTATATTCTACATCAACCAACCCGAAAGTATGACAACTATCTTCTCATATATGATTTCATATATGCTTTTAGCCAGGCAGCATAATGTATCACAGGCTTAAAATGCTAATATTAAAATATAGCTGGCTTTTTTTTTTATCAGTAGGAATGATAGTCATTTTTGACAGGTTTTGACTATTAATGTCTAGACAGAAGTATTTTATTCCTTGCAGTGTGCTGCACATAATGCACACTGTCATTCAAAAGTTTGAAATCTGCATTTATTTGATCATCAAAATAAATAAATATTGTGAAATATTATTACAATTTAAAACGCCTGTTGTCCATTTTCATATATTTTAAAATGTAATGTATTCCTGTGAAGGCATGGCTGAATTTTCAGCAGAGCACCACTCTGAACCACAAACTAATACAAAACCCACCAACCCACAAACCCACACACCCAACACACACACACACACACACACACACACACACACACACCCACACACAAACACACACACACCCACACACACCCACACCTTAAAGTCCTCATGAGTCCAACATCCACATTGATTCTATACAACTAATCAAAAGATCTAGCAAAACTTTCTGATGGCATGTAAGTGTTGATGAAAATGACTTTATCCTTCTCTTCCACTCAGACCAGAACTCTCACAGAATGTTCAGGGACACACACACCCATTAAAAGCATTTAAAAACTGGCAAATGAGTTTCACATAAGTGAGAGAACAAAAGGAAGTCTTTAGAGCTTTATGTAATTGTGATGTCATTAGCCCACCTGGAATACCATTTAATTTGAAAAAAAAAAAAAAAAAAAGAGCAGCCACCCACGGCCCTTAAACAGACGGAGTAACATTTTCCTGTAAACCCCAACGCCTCTGCTAGTACAGACAGGTTCAGTGGCAACTCCATGGGGATGACTGTCAAAACACCCAACACAAATGCGTCCAACAACGCGTTCGGGTGAGACATATACACATACACAGTCGCTTGGGATGAACATTCAGTTCCAGTTGGAGCAGTCTGGACAACACTGATGATTTTCAGAAGTGCAGTAATACATTCCTATTTCCAGTGCAATCATAATAAAGGAGCACGCAGCTACATATCGATCAGTTGTGATAATACTTTAGTATTTCTGTGAGATGGTCTATTGATCTATGTGACAGTCAAAACCTAGAGTTGATCAATACTTCACAGGTCTGTACGACAGTCTCTATGTGTGCACGGAGTACTGATAAAAAATTCCATGACACAATGTCATTTTGCCAATTTTGATAGTTTACCCGTTTGACAATACATGCTATATGCACATAGTTTTAAGGTTCATGTAGTGTTATATGAAGCATGAAAGTTTATGCAATGTTTTTTTGTAATGCATTTGACAAATTTGACATTAAAACAGTCAAATTTATAGAGAAATTGATATTTACAAAATGTAAAAGTATAATTTTTTTCAAACATCCATGTGAAAATGATCAGTAAAGACTTTTACTTTATTACAAAAAAAATCTGTTCTTTTGAACTGTCTATTTAGGCAGAAAAAAGTACCATGGTTTCCACAAAAATATCAAGTAGCACAACTGTTTTCAACATTGATGATAATAATAATAATAATAATAATAATAATAATAATAATGTTCCTTAAGCACCAAATCAGCATATTAGAGTGATTTCTGAAGGATCAGGTGACACTGAAGACTGAAGTAATAGCCATCAGAGAACAAAACTACAAATAATAAATTAATTAAAAACATTTAAAAAAATCTTACCATCCCCAAACTTTTGAAGGGTGATGTATGGGGAAAGGTATATTTAATTATTGCACATTTGCTCTGAGATCAGTCAAATTACTGAATCTACTGACAGCTCTAGTTTCATTTATCATTGCCTGAGGTTGTTTATTTGTTCTTTAAGGTATCGATTTAGCATCAACACTGAGGTACGAGAGGTTGGTTCAGAGTGCCGAAGCCAAAATCTTGGTATTGATCCAACTAATGTGTGTGTGTGTGTGTGTGTGTGTGTGTGTGTGTCTGTATGTGTGTCCATTCTCCACAGTGCTGGAGCTTGGCCTGGGATCTCTCCTCCCAGATGCGTCTGGATCAGAGCTAACAGAACGCTCTGTGTTCCTTATAAGGCCGCACACACTCACACACTCCAGACGCTCACCTCATTCAGACAGCTTGCCGGAGAGAGAGAGAGAATGACATCTTAGCACCATGCACAACCTCTGCTTATTCTGAGAGTATCTGTCCAAACAATTACTCCTCTGAGCTTTCCTGACCCTCTTATATGGAATACAATTTCAGCCGCTCAACCTGCTGGGTACCGATTACAAAACCCACTGGTGAAAACAACCCCTAGCTGAATGCTACCCTTGTGTCCACAAAGTAATTGGATTCGAAAGTAATCCTTATGTAACAACTATGTGTATAAATTGTGTCTGTTGCTTCATTCTTGACCCTAATGCAAGTCACAAAGTAACTACTTGCTACCGTCCCCCAATAAAGAGCAGTGGACCAAGAAGTGAATGTACTTTTTGAGTTTACTTAGAAAGGATGTGTAAACTTTTTTTTAGTCTTGTACTACCAAAACCCCATTGACTAGAAATGTGCTCCTACTAATTTGTATTATTATTTAGCATTAATATTCAAACTAACATAAAAAATCACTTTATATAAAAAAAGGCTCACCAAGTAGCTTCCACTGTCTATAAGACACCTGAGTTTGTCTTTCATAAGTTTTGAAAGTTCTGGGGCAATCACACTTTCTCTGAGAGAAATGCTGAATTTACTTGAAATTCAAATGGGATGTTTAACAGAAGTAATTTGCATATTGTATATTGGTATCAAATGTGATAGATGTTCAGCAAGTAATCCATCATAATTTGGGCAAATATTACTGAGACATTAACAGAAAAGTAACAAAGACTCTACCACAGCCAAATCAAATTCTTTCCAAATGCCCTGATTGGGAATCACCGGATTACGCAACTAAGTACTGTGTGAAGAACCCAGACTGCTCTATCTCTATTCAGGAGGCTGAGCTCGGCAGTAAATGAAGATGAACTGGCTGAGCCAGAGGGCAGAAGACGTTCTGCTGTGTCATAACCACATGCTCTCGATTCATTCTGAGCCCTCATTGTGAAAGATCACTGCTGGAAACGAACCTAGAAGAACTGAGGTCCAATTATGTAGGTTTTTCAGACAGAGTCTAAAGCATCTTAAACTTTTCCACAATATCTGCCAGGCAAGTGAAAACTCCCCTCCAAACTGCGACTAGAAACACATCCAAACATCAGCCATAATTATAGACCTGTCTAAGGCTGGACATGATGTAACAGGCCCGCGGCCAGCTGTTCTCCGTTCAGTATACAGCAAACGCAAGCATACACACATACATCCAACAAAGTCCAGCTGCCAACGAAGGAATTAGATGTTCTACAAAGACTCAGGTGAATGAAAACTTCCCACTTTTCTCACAATACATTGAGAAGAGGCGGCGATGCCACTCACCGACTCTGAAGTTGGGGGCGGTGAGCGTGTCCGTAGCGTGCCCGTTCTCACTGATGATAGTGGTGGTGTTGCCCTGCTGACAGCTGTTCTGACAGCGGCCGTTGGTGCAGGTCATCTTGCAGATAGTCGGGGTGAAGACCACCTTGATCCGGCCTGTGTGGTTCCCCACTGCAGCCCAGCAAAGCAGAGACATCAACAGAGAGAAGAGAGAGAAATCCATCAGTCTGGACGGCATGGCTTTCATAAACAACTCAGAACGACTCTCTCTCACTTTTGTAGGCAGTGTCTGGCAGAACAGCTCAGGAGTTCAGCTTTAAGAAAGTGAAACGAGAGAGGGAGCGAGAGGGAGAGAGGCTGGAGAAAGGAAAAAAGTCTTTCTGTTGTCTTGTCTTTTCTTAGTCTCCTGTACGTGTTCCCCTGTGACTGTCTGATTCCTTTTTCATCCATTCCCTCCTTTTCTCTGTCCTTGGTCCAATATCTAAGTCTCTGGAACATGAGGAGGTGACTGGGTAAAAAAACAGAAGCAAAAGAGCGAGAGAGAAAAAGAGAGAGAGAGAGACTAGCAAACAACTCTGGGACCAGACCCAGTTCTTCTCGCAGGATTCGGACAAAGTGACCACAACTCCAAGCCTTATACAGTGACGAAAAGAGGGAATGTCGGCTTTTCCCAACTAACTCTCATTTCTAACTAAAGCTACGATTACTAATCAAACATATTAATATTATTAACTAGAAAAATGCAGTTTTTTATGTTAATCAGTTTTAGCTAAATGTAAAACATCAAATTAATGAAGACAGACGACAGATTAATTATCAAATTGTTAGCTGAAATCCAGATCCAACCTTTTTGTCTCTCTTAAGCAGCTTCATCTCTTACCAGCATAAATAGTCTTTCACACCTCCATCTGAAAAATGCAGGGAAAACAAATTTCCTAAAATAGTCTGTCTTGAATTCTTTGATTTAAATGATGTCATTTCCACCTGCAAAACTATGTGGAAAGGAATCTACTCACATTCTCCTCTCCTCTCCTCTCCTCTCCTTGCCTAGTTAATTAATTCATTGTATTAGTGAGCATGCTATTTAAATTGCAGTCTGATAAACTCTTGGCATCACTGTCTCACTAAATATTTTCCAGTTAGACATCTGTATATATTTCTGGCCTGTTTTCTGCTCAATTACCTGCCTGTTTTTCTGTCTGCGTCCTGTTTCTGTTGTTTCTTTGCCTCTATTCCTGATCCTTACACTATCATTCATCCTCCATTGATCTACTCAAAACAAATCTTGTTAAAAGGATTATTTCACCAAAAATACTATGAATTACAAAAAACAAAAAAACAATTAGACCTCATGACTTTGTTCTGTGGTACATAATAAAAAAGTTAAATAAATAATTAAATGAAATTAATTAAAATACAGTGTGTGTCACATCACAGCTTTGTATGAGGAACAGTGTGAGATTTGAAGTTAATTTGCATTAGTGTGATTGTTGTTTTTTAGACTGTCATTTTGAGAATCAAGTAGATGTCGTAAGTCACCAACATCTATATTATAATGCTTAGTCTCATTTTCTTCTCTCTGTTATGTAAAGCAAATCCACTAGAAGCTAACATATAACCTTTCCTCAAAGATCATGTCTCCACAGACACAACAGAAAGAAGTTAGCTACTGATGATGCGAACACACACATCTACAGCTGTTACAAAGTGAGAAAGAAAAGTAAATTGAGGAAGACTCACTGAGAGTGTACAGCAACAGTGAGAAGTAGAGGACAAGAGATGAATGGCTTTATCAGAGCGCCACACACACACATACACACACACACACACAGAGGGCTGCTGACAGGCCGTCTCTCGTGTGGGACAGACCTCACCAGGTGCCAGACGCCTAAAACATTCAGAAACTAGTCAGTCTGCTAACTACCATTAACCACAAATACACTTTTAGTTGGAAAATACCACAGGAAATTCCACAGACTTGTTTTGTTTTTATATAGAACTAATTATAAAATCCAACCTCAGGTTTGATGCTAGAATTTCAGTCCCCTACCTGGACACGAGCTAATGTGTCTTAGAGGGATTTTTCTTGCCTTTCAAGCAAGAGATTGCAAATCTTGCTCAAAGTTTCTTTTTTTTTTTAAATAAATAAATAATCTGCTTTATATAATTTATATCAGGATATGACAAACTGATTTAAATGTTAACTCCTTAGTCTTTTTGAATGATTCATTAAAAGGAATGGATCAAAAGAGACGTGTTCAGGAATCAGATAACACGGGTTGCTTATTTTTGGATTCAATAAAAAGATTCATTTCATAAGAGTCATTTGTTTGTGAATTAGACACATTAATAGAAAATTGTGTTTTCTTGTCATTATTTTGCAGTAAACACCCTTTTTATCTTTTTACTTTGAATTCGGTCTGCAAACTTTACCTGAAGCTGTAGATTCAGCAGTAATAATGAAAAAGACAATAAAAAAGATTTTAAGAATTGAAATTGTTCAAATCAAGACTATGAATAACAGGAAAGGCAATATTTTTACCTTGCTCTACCTTTATGTCTATTGCTAACAAGTATGGCTAGTTTGCATTAACTTATTTATGAATCCTTTTACCATGGAAGACATACCCAAATGTATGTTTCAGTCAGATTAATCATGAATTGAATGTAATGAGATAAAGTGGCATTTTCCTACAAGCTGTTTCTTTTTTAGAAAATCAGACATATGTAGCACAACCTTTGTAGTCTGATTTGTGAACAAATTACTCTTTTGAACTGTTCCGTATCCCCAAAGTAATTCAAAGTAAATCAACCAATGAACACAGCATTTGTCTATCATTAAATATGAAGTGTCCATTGTTGCAACTGTGACCAAAATATCATGATTTCTATTGAAACTGTAGATCTAACCCACTCCCCTTCTTTCCAATAATCCATAAATCCAATCAAAGCTACAAATGTAACATGAGGTCAACAGGAAGTCAGTCAGATGCTTGTCTCTTATGACCTACAGACTAACGTAATGTAATATGTAAAGGTCTGTCTCCCTCTGAGTGAACCCGGTCACTTCTGTACAATCCGACATCCAGTCAGAGTGCGGTTTGGCTGAGTTTCAAAGCAGTGAGAAACGGCATGTCAGACCACAACACCGTGCAAAAACAGTTACCCAATACCCCACGGGCTCCTCCTTGCATTAGTATTACAGCAGAACTCTGGCTGTATTCGGCAGAGTTGTGTAACGCCGCCAGTCTGCAGGGCAGGAAGAGGGATAATAGATGTCATGATACACATTAGTTCTGCCGCCCCACTGTCCCCTCATTCGCATGCAGAACTACTGTATCTAATCCTCTCACCTGCCTCCTAAGAGCACTTCCCTCAATGACCGTTTATCGTAACGCTCTGTCATTTAATTTTCCCCCTCTCTCTCTTTCTCTCTCTCTCTCTTTCCTCCAGTTCTTGCCTTCCCTCATGGCCAGGCTTTTATCTAAAATTACCCAAAGAAAATGAGGCTAATAACTCACTTTAGACAGTGCAGCGCACAAGGCAATGCTTAAGTCTTTATACGATTTCAACCAGAGGATCCACTTGGAAAAAAAACAATGGGCCATAACTTAAGGGCCGACCTGCAGCAATACAAAATTACAATAAATGAGACGACAGCAGACTTGCAATAGAGAGAGAGGAAGCGAGAAAGTGGGGTCTAAAACGCACATGCCTGTGGTTGTGAACCATCTAACCACTAATTTGTACTGTGAATTCCCACACCTTTTGATCGATGAATTTCCTTACTTTTCCTTGACTTTTCTGGTGGTTTGTGATGGATAATGATGTTTAAAAATGATTGTATAGATATTGTACTCAAATCTAGTACGAGTTCATCTAGTAAATTTCCATGACTTTTCAATATTTCATACATTTCCATAACTCTTCCAGGCTTGGAAATTTTACTATTAGTCTTTAGTATTGATGACTGTGGGAACCCTATTTTATCATCTTCATCTCTGCTACAGCTGTATAACAGAATCGTACTGTCATCTCACAGCGTTGCAGACATTGAGCTAAGTGTTCCTAAGAGAGTCAGACATGCTGTCACTCTCCTCACGGAATGTTTCACGGTGTGTGTGATCTGTCATTCCGTCAAACACTCAGGGCTTCATGCAGAGTCAGCGAGACTTGTTGAAAAATAAAAACTGATACATGAAATAACATTTTGAGATTCTGATCTCACTCTCAGATTTCTTCAACAGGAGGAGATGCTTTGGGATTACATCAATGTGTCAAAATTATAGAGTGGAAGCCAAGACATACACTACCATGCAAAAGCTTGGAGTGGGTAAGATTTAATTTTTTTAATAAGTAGTAGTCTATAATATTCACTAAGGATTCATTTATTTGATCAAAATACAGTAAAAACAGTAATAATATGAAATATTATTACAATTTAAAATAACTGTTTTCTATTTGAATATATTTTAAAATGTAATTTATTCGTGTGATGGCAAAGCCAAATATTCAGCAGACATTACTCCAGTCTTTAGTGTCACATGGACAATTCTTCCTTCAAATAGTACAGGTTAAACAACATCAAACATCATAAGTTTTCACATTCCTTGTGACCAAAAGTCACATGCGTCATACTTGATTTGATATTCCATAAACAATGACTTAAATTTAAATTTTTTTCACACATATCTATCATATGACTTAGAATATAGTGCACAAGTCTTAGGAACAACTTTACAGTGCTTTTTAGGTGTTTTAAGTGACATGCTTATGTACTGTGAAAGACAACACATTGAAAAAAACCACACATTGAATTCAAAGAGATCCAGAACTAGACGGAATGCACTTACCATTTATTGGGTTGTGTCCCACTGAAAGCGGTATGGCCCGGTTCAGGGTGGGTCCAACTCCATGCACCTGCGTGTGAGTGTGGTAGTTTTTCTGCTGAACCATGAACTTCTGGGTTTTGCTTTGGTGCGTCGTCATTGAAACTGGGTTTTGTACTCTGCAAGATACAAACATAAAAAAAAAAACACCTTCATTTTTACTGTTATTTTTTCTTTCTGTCACTCTGTCTTTCTGTTACAATGATTTATATCCATATTGAAATATTCATATATTTATATTATTCATGTATTCATATTTTAATTTATGTGGTTTTCATTTTGATTAATTTCCTGCTCAAGGCCATATGGAAAACCACAGTACCCTGAACATGCAGACATGCTTCTGGTCACATGTAAATGAAACCAATCACTTGCAACATACAAAACATATCAGCATTCACATGAATCAAAGTTATTTTGCATTATGTTGATCACACATACAACTGAATGCTGTTTGAACAAACACATGCAAGCACAGAGACAAAAATCAATCATAGCACATCACAGCACATAAGGCAAGGCAAGGCAAGGCAAGTTTATTTATATAGCACATTTCATACACAGTGGTAATTCAAAGTGCTTTACATAAAAGGAAGTAAAAAAATTATTAAAAAATAAATAAATAATAATAATCACAGCAATAAAAACAAGGAATTAAAAATAATAAAGACATGGAATTAGAAATTGATTTAAAATGAATTTAAAACAGAAATAGAAAATGATTATACATAAAATACAGTGCAGTCAGTTCGGACATAGCACAGTGCTCATTCAACAAATGCACAGCTAAACAGATGAGTTTTGAGTCTGGATTTAAATGTGGCTAATGTTTTAGCACATCTGATCTCTTCTGGAAGCTGGTTCCAACTGCGGGTGGCATAATAGCTAAAAGCGGACTCCCCTTGTTTTGTATGAACCCTTGGTATTTCTAACTGACTCGATCCTAATGATCTGAGTGGTCTGTTAGGTTTATATTCAGTGAGCATATCAGCAATATATTTAACACACATAACACATAACACACTCTTTTATTTCTTTCTGTTATAACCATACTCATTTTTCTGTAAAATCCTTTTCTTTCTATTTTTATATCATAATAGAGTTTACTGGCCAAGTGAGCTCAATTATGATTGCAATACTGCTGCTCACATGAAGCACATGGTAACTGTGTAAGTTCAACATTTTGACATTAGTATGTTACTACATGACATGATGATATAAGCATATAAATATATAAAGCACACAAAAATATAAGACTAAAACTTTTAATTTCGATAGTACTGAATGAAATATAGGTGTGTTTTTTATTCAATTGCCAAATAACTGAAATAAATGTTTAGATACTAAAGTACTAAAACTCTACTAAATTTAAGCACTAAAATTAACACAAAAATAATTAAAGCTATACAGAAATTTTAAATAAGTAACTAATATCCCTACAACTAAAATTAAAATGAAAACTGAAAAAAGTCAAATCAAAATATGAATATGAATAAATAATATAATAGTATATAAATAATACTAAAATAACACTGTTCTCTACAAAGGACACACTGTTACTGTAGAATTTGGCTAAAATTAGGCATCTTATAAGACAGCATCATGCTGCCGTCTACCTTTTGGAAAGTTCCTTAAAATGCTCTGTAGATAGTCAGCTCACTAGCTTTTGGAACAGAGTGCAGAACACAATGTAAAAACCAACTACAGCCAAATTCCCTCTGTAGAGGGATTATGGGTACTGATAATTATCAGCTACGTCTGTGTGAAAGTATCGAAAATTGTGCTAATAAGGAGACAAAACACAGCACACAGCTGTGAGGAAACGGATCTGTATTTCATATATCTATTAGGATGAAGGGATGTGGCTGCTCAGAATCACAGCTGGGAAGCTTCCTAAAACGATGATGCACAGGACTAAATCAGGGTCGGCAACTCAGAATAACAGCACAGAGTAGTGTCTCTACTCTTAGGGGATAGTCCACCCAAAAGTGTATTCACCGTCATGTTGTTCCAAACCTGTAAGATGACTATTCTTTTAAACAGTTTTGGTTCCCATGGACTTCCATTGTATGGACAAAAATATGATGTAAGTCAATGGGAAAGGATACTATTGATACCAACAATGACATGTTGGCAGAGGTTTCATTTTTCATTTTTCTACACCTTTAAAGGCCATTCTTACTGAAATCGACTTGCAATTAAAAAGTGACCAGACATCAACAATGTTTAATGACTGACAAATACCGTAGAGTTCAACTTTATGCAAATGAACAGTTACACGATGCGACAACTACCAATGAGAGTGCAGGCAGTGATCGCCACCTTTCAGTGCAAGCAAGGCTTTAGACATAACAACATGCTTTTTATCCACAACAAAGCGAGAATGTGAGGACAAAGTATATAAACAGCGTCTGATTTCTGATCAAATGTAAAGCAACGGAAGGAGCAGATACACAAAAACGAGCAAACAAAATGAGAATATTTACAGGGAAAGCGTAAACAGAGGTTGCTTTTCCCCACTCATCTCTCATCTTGTCTTTCACACTATTCAGCTTTGTTTCTCCGTCTGTCTTTCATCTCTCGTTTGATGTTTCCAAAGAGGTTTCATTTTGAAATGTATGTTTGTACTGCTCTTAATGTCATGCAGTGTGTTGAACTGCATAGTCTCTCACCCTTTCTCACAGTCTTTACATATAATAGTTTATTTCTGTGCCGTGCATATGTACCAACAGATCAGAAAATGTAAAGACCAGTCAATTGGCTCAGTGTTAAAAAACACAGGCATGTAGATATAAAAGAGTTTTTAGCAACTATTTTATGTTCTAGTTATAACTATGAGAAGTTGAATTCCAACACATCTAGACACACAAGTCAAGCCTTGAACAAGGCCTAATTGAATTTGTCTGGGAAAAGCACAATAGCCTTTAAGAGCTTGAGTCTAAGCCCTCCAGTCAGACCAGCAAACACAAAACCAACTTGACAAACATACTGTATGTTTCCCAGTATGGTTGCTACAGGTTTTGCTGTCGAGAAACACAGCCATGCTTGTTCACCAGCTAGACCAGCATAAACCACCCTGAACCAGCATGAAAATCTAAGTTGTTTTTTTCAGAAGTAAAACCAGTTATACCCCACAAACACAGAACATTACAGCTTACAAAGAGCAGACCACACACATAAAAAAAAAAGAACGAGCGTAAAATGTCTCTTCTTGAACAGGTGAAAAGCAATGAGCTGTGTAAGTGCTTATAAACTCTCTCTCTCTTATACACACACATGTCCTGGACAGTGGAAGTTGATATGTGGTGAGAATTAGTGGAAGACAGTGTTTCGAGCATTTCCACATGCATCTCTCCATTTTCCCGCTATCTTCTGTACACATGCATGTATACAGACAATAAGGGTTATGTGCAACAGACTTCCGTATTCTGTAAAACAGGTCTCGTTGCTTGTTTCAAATGTTTTGTATGTGCTTAGTTAAATATGGAGCTGTTTTACTCGAGATGCCTTCAAAGAAGATACCAAGGTGATCATAACCAATGTCCATCACATATGCGGACTGATATCTAAAAGTTTAGATATTTAGATATTAAAATTGAATAAAATGGCAACAATAAAAACAACTAGCTAGGTTAGTTGATTACCTTAAAAGTCCATAGATATCGTCATTAATTCATACGGCTGTTAAAACTTTCTCAGACAAGTGGATGCGATGAGACCAGTTTTCAGGTGATGTTCGACATATAGGCTACTCCATTCATTCCACCTTAAAGGGATAGTTCACCCAAAAAACGAAAATTCTGTCATTAATTACTGACCCTCATGCTGTTCCAAACCCATAAGACCTTCGTTCATCTTCGGAACACAAATTAAGATATTTTTGATGAAATCCAAGAGCACCCTCCATAGACAGAAATGTAACTGAAAAGTTCCCAGACAAAGAAATATAGTAAAAACATCGTTAAAAATAATCCATGTGACATCAGTGGTTCAAACGTAATTTTACGAAGCTACGAGAATACTTTTTGTGCACAAAGAAAACAAAACTACTTTATTCAAAATTTTCTTTGCGCACAAAAATGTATTCTCGTAGATTTGTAAAACTACGGTTGAACCACTGATATCACAGATTATTTTAACGATGTTCTCACTACGTTTCTTGGTCTGGGAACATTTCAGTTGTCTATGGAGGGTGAGAAAGCTCTCAGATTTCCTCAAAAATATCTTAATTTGGGCTCCGAAGATGAATGAAGGTCTTACGGGTTTAATTAATAACAGAATTTTTATTTTTGGGTGAACTATCCCTTTAAATGTAGAACCAGTTTCACATATAAACACACACATTCTCTCAAGCAAGAGTCCATCTTTACAAAGCGTAAGGATGCATTTGCAGAGAGTGATGAATTGCTGCACAAGAGAGCTGGTACGAAAATCCCTTATATGGAGATGAATTGGGCATGTATTATGCTAATTTGAAACTGCAGGTACGTGCTCTACATTTAAAATAATCCAGATTTATAAACATTAGAATGAGGGAAAGAATAAATTTAATGCATGAGAGTTTTGCGTGAGAACTGTTTCTGCCCACCTAAGTAAGAACACTTGTGCGCAATTACTAATGAATGCAGCCCAACGCAGTGAAGCTGGGTGTTTTGGTGATTGTTTGGGCGTTGCCTAAGCAAGCACTATTACTAATAAAGCCAAGAGCATTAAAAGCCAGAATGGGTTCATAATTCTAAAGCCAGTACTCATGAACTTCCTAATAAGCTGCGTTACCAGACCTGGTGTGAAAAGAGCTGTGGGTTTCCTGCACATATGGACAGGAAAACTGAATTTTGTGTCTGTGTTTGTGAGGGAGGCCAGCTGGCTTGTTCTAATCTCCTCCAATAGGACCATACTACACCATGACTGTCTCTCATGTTCTTATGCCAGCAGGCATCTCGTAGCTCTTCCTCAACAGGTGCACGAGCTGGCGGCCACAGCAGCGAGGAGGACGTGTCTCTTTTATTGTCTCCCTTTCTCGCCCATTGCTCCCCAGCTTCTCGTCTGACAGGTGTCTGGACAGGTCTACCACACTAAATCCGAGGTGCTCCATGAATCCAGACTCTGGTTCACTGCCAGGCTGCATTTCAGCTTGAAACCAAACAACACAAGAAACCTGACCGGCCCAGCACCTGTGGATCACTGTAACAGTTCAAACACATACACACAAACACACCACACCAACTACACAGACCCTCTCTAAATACACACACACACACTCAAGCCAAACCATATACGCACACCCACCCACACAAACCACACACATACACTCTTTATAAATGCCTACACGCTAACCACACACCCAGACACACACAGTCTGTAAATACATTGAAACCCACACACAAACACTGTCCATAAACACGGATCCTCCCTAAAACTCCAGACCTACTTGAAACACACATGCCTCTCATACACACACATGCACATATAAATGAGGACAACATTTATAAAAATATCAGTCCTTACGACACTTAGGACTGTGACGTAAAGCCCAAAACACCCACAACCGCAGACAGCGTAAGACTATCCCTGATGAAATCCCTCCCTGAAGGGCTGACTGGACGCTTTCAACGCCACATAACACACACATGTAAGATGTACGCAGAACATTTGATGTATGCATGTGAAATACAGCATTCTCTTACACTTGTTATTGAATGTTCAGCAGACGGTGACATAAATCTGTGAATACACGTG
>JAFVLL020008549.1:0-28842 GCA_021397915.2 Tor tambroides
ATCCAGACTTAAAACTGTGGCATGTATAGTCTCAGAGAAATTCACTAAAATATAATGTCCTCATATGAGGCCGCAGGGTCTTAAGAGGTTAAATTTTACTTTCTAAAAACCTTTACTCTGTGTCATATTTTACAGTGAGTATTAACAATATATAATGTCCACGTAAATGTCATAAATTACTTTGCAATCCATGCATCTGAATTTCAAAACAAAAACACCTCTCAGTTAATTAAACCATGTATGAAATGAATAATTATGCAAGTTACTAAACACTGCCAATGTTTAACTGATGGAAATATTTAAAACCTGGAAGACTGACCATGTCAATGCTGTTTTCATGTTTACAAATGTTTGTTCATGTGATGCAGGGATTCCCAAACTTTTTGTCACTCAAACCCCTCTGACATAAAATATTTACTTGATGTTCCCCTGAGTCGGTTAATGGATATATAATTTCTTTCTTTTTTCCCTATAACAATCCCATTTAAATCTATAAAAAAGTTGGGTCAAAAGTAGTCTAAAAGTAATCCAAAAGTAGTCAGAATACATTACCTAAAATGAGTAATCTAGATTGCAGTGCTTAATTTGTAATCAGTAGCAGACTACAGTTTGTAAGTATACCCAGTACTGCAGGTGGGTGTACATTATTGAGTATGCAGAGCATTATGGGATTTTTCTTGTGACGCCCTGGCATCTGAAGACTTTTTGCACTCCATCTTAGCATCTGAAATGATGTAGAGTTTCAAGAGGGAATATTACCAGCCTTCAAGGCAAAATGATCATTTCAAATGCATTTGAAACCTAAAATCATCATATGGAATGTCAAATGGAGACATAAATTAAAAGACAGCTGACAGGTCTTCCTTTCTGAGATTCAGAGAAGAGGAGAGGTCAGGTTAGGTTAGGTTCCCGTGCAACCAGGTACTCAACCCCCGAAATGAAAATGCTGTATGAAAGGGGAAAATGGAAAGGTAGAGAGAATGTGTGTGAGAGAGATCATATCCACAGAGGGAGAGTGAGAGACAGTTGACCTTGTGAGTGCTTCCAATCTAGGTGCCATTGATTTGTTTACCTGGATTGAGCTGACAGCTCCTCATTACGATTTCCTTTAGAGAATAAGAGAGAGAGAAAGAGAGTAAAAGGGGGAAAGGGAGGAAGGGAGATCAATTCCTGTGATGGATCAGGGCTTGCAAGATCACTCTGTTTGAATGGCCATTTAACGGATGGGTTATGGGTGTGCGAGTGTGTCGCAAAGGTCCTTCTTTAAGTTACTCATAGAGCTACTGTGTTTCTGTAATGAGTCAGTTTGGTCACTGGTACCTAACAGAACTGATACTGGGTGTAGCAACCATTATTATGAGAGCATTTCAAATAATATTCATGTTAATTTTATATTAATAAAATTTTGGTAATTACCATATGATAAATAGTCAAATAATCATATCTCAATATGTTAGCTTTTGGGAATATTTCACGTTGAGAAAATGTTCAAATCCATTTGAAATAGCTTCTTGTTTTCCTCATAGAAATTAATGAGTAACTACCACAGCAAAGAAAGTCAGTTGCCTCATAAAACGGCCAAATGAGTATTATTTTTCAGGTTATTCTTCATCAACAGTACAAAATGCATACAAACAACTGTCAACATTCATGATCTCAACTTATAATAATCATCATCGTCATTATCATCATCACTAAATCGGCTCTGTCTTGAGTGACACGCATAGAATATCGACATTTTTGTGATATTAAAGTCTTGAAGGCAGGTCGGAGATCAAATAGTTACTCAGTGATGTGTCAATCAGATTTAAACTGATCTTTAAGTGAGCTTGACTCACCTAGTCTTCCTTAAACGAGCGGAAGTACCTATTATGGCCACACGGAGCCAGTGTTGCCACTTCCAATGCAGGCGCGCGTTCCCTCCTCTCAGAACTCGCGCCTTTTTCGTGGTCTCTTGAGGACGTGCGCTTGTCATGTTTTAGCGGGCTTTGTGTGATTTCTTCTCGCGAGCGGTGGGATAGCAGTGAAAAGCACGCGAGCTGTAAGATCCTCACCGTGACAGTGGTAAAACTTTCAAATTAGCTGCTAAATATATGTCAGCACTCTTCGTTCCTGAGGTGAGACGGAAGCTATGTTCCTGTCAGGAGAGGAATTTATTAATCGCGACGGCATGCATATGTTTACTCTTTTTACTCGTTAAAGACGACGTTTAGGTCTTTAAACTTAACAGCATTACAAAAATACAGGATTACAAAACGAAGCATAGTGAGAAAGTTCAAATGACAACACGGTTGTGCTCAAACACAGTAACTTTCTGTCATACTCTAATGGCTTTATAGTGAAAACAAATGCCTGCAGATGTTTGGCTTCTTGTTAGGACAAAAAGAATCACAGCACCCTGGGGTGTCAGTCATTTCCCCTCGGCTGTGTAATTAAGGTGGTATTTATGAGACAAATACTACATGGAGAGTCTCCCGGCAGTGCTGTCAAGCAGGTACCCTCCCTGAGCTATGATTAAAACCACTCTCTGTCACAGTAACGACCACTGGGATGCAATCGTTTGGCTGTGAATCGTGAAACAACCAGCATATCGTAACCAACAAAACCACTCAGCAAAGTTTATTTATCGTTTTATGGTGTGATATATTGCAATTAGGAGCAGGATGCAAAGACAAGAGCCCATTAATGCAGCAGATTTATCTTGTGCCGAAACGTTGGAGAAGAACAGCACCAGATGGCAACCATATCTATAAATAAGTCATGTTTCAGAGAAGATTAGTGCTTTTGAGCTTGTTTTTGAAGCTTCCCGTCCACACAGTAAACATACAGAGCGTCACCTCAAAGTTTGATGCGGATGAACATAAAAGTGCTGATATACATAGAACTTTTTTTCGGTCTCAGAATCATGGATCAGGGTTGGTGAAGATAGAGTGGGCTTGGCTCATCAGAACTCTGACATTCAGAGTTATGCAACTTGTTTCCGCTGCCTACAGTCCAATACGCCCACCTATGCCACCACCTTTTTATTTTTTCATTTTTGACAACTGAAATCTTGAGAACTACCTCTGACTGGTATAATGAGACAGCCCACTTCGCCAATAGACGACTTTGCTTCGGCCTCGGAATTTGGCTCTTCGGCCTCTCTTTTGGGGTCTGTTGACAAATGGATATAAATCATCACTGATAGTAACAGAAAATGGCCTTGAACAAAGCTGTGACCTGAAGGCTCTCCATGGGGCTCCTTTGTGGTAACTCTTGAGTTTGGTCATTAGCAGTGAGGTGAAAGAACCTGCTGAGAGTGTGTGCCTCTAATGGGAGATGAGATCTGATTAATCACACACTTCACATGGTGCAAAAGATCGGACTCTTTTATCTGCACAAGGAGCCCGGTGGAGACCTGGACCAAACGTCATATGTGTCCATTGAACTGTTATGACACCTTTTAGAAATGATAGATAGATAGATAGATAGACAGAGTACACCTAATGTATTCTAATGCAGTGCAGATAATTCAAGACAGCATTACTGCATTACTTTAAAAATGAAGAACATGTCCAGTTGTTCCTGAATAAATTTCTGCAAAAATATTCTGGATTGCTGTGTCGATCTGCTCATGGAAGGAGATTCATGATGTGATGCACTGAAGTGACTGAACCATGCATTGATTAGATATGAAAAAAATTCTCCAACATAAATTAGGTCAGATTTTTGATTAACTGTGTATGAGATGCTCCTGCAGTGATCTTTAACCTCTTCGCCCACCCTTCCCCTCCAAACAGGAAAAAGGGCACAGCGGTGAATAGATTTTTGCTCTTCCTTTGGCTGTGTCTCTTTAGGGAAAGTAATTTGAGAATGCTTTAACCAAAATAATCAATTTTTTAATGACTGGATGCAGGAGACAACAAAAGGAGCAAAATACAAATGTGAACTACCACATACATTGTACTACCAAACATGATAAGTGGGACAATTTCTGCAGTGAAATACTGGCAGCATCTCTTTCCTGTATTCAGTCTTTCGTATTATCCATGCATGACCTCATCAGTAAGTTCTGAGCTAGTATTTTATAGATACATGACTCACCCTTGAGTTAAGTTCAACCCTCCCCAGGCTATCTGTGGAAGACAGGCATTACAGTAAAACAGCTCACTTTTCCCCCCTACATTTCAGCTGTTCATTTCAAAAATCTTAATTTGTGCATGTCTCTGTTGCAACTACCAGCCATGCATGTGGCATGTCCCTCATGGCAACACACAGCAGTTTTGATTGGCGTCTAATGCTGCTTTTTGACATGGAGGCAGAGCAACTCTGCGGTTGATAAGTCTACAGTCATGAGACCCCTTTGACCTTAGGCTACTTGGGTATTAATGTTGTGGGTTACACAGAAGTATGTGTTTTTCTGAATGTATGCATTTTGTTTGGTGTGTATATATGTTGTGTGTGTATATATATGTATGTGTGTGTGTGTATATATATATATATATATATATATATATAATATTTTATATGGTGTGTATATATATCTGCAGGGAAATTGCAGGCATGCACAAATCTTCTTCTGCACTCATAGTTCCAGAGTAACACTTGAAATGATAGTTTCTTTTTGTAACAACTCTGATCACCTCTTTTCTGCATTGTCCCACAATTTAAGAGCTTTTCACAGAAGTAGGCTATAGCGGGTAAGTAAGAAACAAGAGAGATACACAATATACACATGTTAAAATCTGCCATATCAGCCCACGGTCTTAGTATGACTTCTTTGCAAAATATTGCAAATATCACTACTTATTAATAACTAGTTAAATTAGCTATTCATTATTTTTATTCATTCTTAATAAGAACCTTTTTTTTTTTTTTTACATTTAAAAGAATATAGAATGGTTCTCATGACTTTAGATTCTATTAAAGGTTCTTGACAGAGTTACTCCACCCCAGAATGAAAATTTTGTAATTAATTTCTCACCCTCGTGTCGTTCCAAACCGTAAGACCTCCGTTCATCTTCGGAACACAAATTAAGATATTTCTGATGCATTCTGAGAGCTGTCTGACCCTCCCATAGACAGCAATGTAATTAACAAAATCAATGTCCAGAAATGTAGCATGGAGATTGGTAAAATAATGCATGTGACATCAGCGGTTCAACCTTAATTTTATGAAGCTACGAAAATACTTTTTATATGCAAAAAACAAAACAAAAAAAATAACAACAAAAAAAAACGACTTTATTCAACAATTCGTCTCCTCCGCATCACCGTAGCGCCATTTTGGAGAGTATCCACTGAACGCAAAAAGCGTAAGCTGTTCTGTGTCAGCCGCACCACATTAGTGAATCAAATACACCCAGCTTGGCCCATACTGTCCAAATACTGAACAAATGACACGAAAGCACAATCTTATGTTGTGCTTAAGGCTACAGCTGAGAGGCTCATATTGTGACGTTTTGCTGACTGAGTACCATGTGTAAAATTTACACAGGGCTTTGTTTGAATTCTATAAAAATGGATGAAATATCTTACTACATTTAAGTAATTTCATAAAGTTATTTTGTTATTGTGTCAGTCACCACTAAAAGGACCCCGAAAGTCATTAATAATTATGTTAACACCATTTGAAATCTGAATTTATCTCATTGGCAACAGACTGATGTGGAGATTAAATGCCATAACAGATGTTTTCCTAAATACTTCTTCCACAGAACAAAAAAAAAAAAAAAAAAAAAAAATCGTTAATTTAAGGGCGAGAAATCTTAAAAAAAGATTCTGAACCAGAATCACAAACATCAAGATTCCTTCCGATTTCCATCTCTAACCACCCCGAGAAACTGCAGCACCTCGGACAATTCCACACCCGCCCCGCCCTCAGGGAATGATTGACATCTGGGTATCCGATATCTCACCAAGCGGCACCAGCTACATCCAATCAACTGAGGATCTGGGACTTGCAGTCGTTGCCCGTGGATACAACAGGGGGAGCTTCAAAGCGGTTGTTTACAGTTGAGAGCGGCAGTCTGACTGGAGGATTCTGACTGGACGGAGGCATCGGCGAATTTCCTGCTGATGGGCTAGAGGCGAACCATCTGGGAAGCGCATGGACTGTAGTTATCACCAGCACATCTAAAGAAAAAAGCAAACAGCAGCTCATCTTGTAGATGCTCACCGGCCGCTGATAGAATCACAGGATTCTTTTCCTTACGACTGGTGCGCATCTTGTCTGGGTTGCTTTTGGAGAACAGCAGGATCTTACATTTCTCCTCTTACAACTAACAAGCTTTTTGTCGGACCAAACGCACTGGGCGAGATGGATAACGAAAAGTACTTGCCAGAACTGATGGCGGAGAAAGATTCTCTGGACCCGTCCTTCCAGCACTCATTGCGGCTTCTTGATCAAGGTAAGTCCCGCTGTCTCCTGTCAAACTATTCGGGCACACCAAATTCTTGTGCGCGATGTTGCGTGTTTGTTTTGCGCGGTCACTGGTTGAAAGACTAAGTAAGGAGATGATGATGATCCGTTTATTTTGTTGTCCTATTGTTGTCCAGTTCGCTTATTGTAACATTCCAGCATACTATAAATACATGCATGTGTATTGTGGCAAGCCGTTTTAACAAGAAATACTTTTACTTTATTTAATTCAAGTAATAGTGACTAGTATGTTTTCAGTTTCACTAGTATAAATTCTTTAAACGCTAGTTCTTGTTTCAGTATAGTGTGGAGCTATTTTATCTATTGAATAACTTACAACAGCTTTCCATTACATGCAAATCGCATCTGGTAACAAATAGCATTTCCCCCCTCAAATATTCACTAGTATCTTTTCAAGTTTTTCTAGTAGTAATTACATAGACACTAATATCCCTTTAGTATGTTCCCATTGTTACTGAACTGTAAAGTATCCATTTTTACTAATATTACATATGACCCGTAAAATAAAATGTAAATAGAAATGTTAATATTGACAATTGGGATAAATTCTAGTGTCTCATACTTGTACTAGTCGCATATTCATACTAGTGTCGCTACTGGAAGTACTAGTATCTAATTAGTAGTAAAACAGATTTTTATTGAATTAGTTTCTTGCCATTTAAAGCAAGCAACAGAAATGAATACTAGTGAGAAATAAATGTTAAAACTTTGTGCCTGCTTATTGGTATACATTAAAATGGTGTCTGCCAGAAAGTGTTAAACTTCATCCCAAATATGTTTCTTTTAACACTGAATGTGCAAATGTAGGTTAGATGATTTGTTGATGATTACTTTTTTTTTTACATATGTTTTTTTTTGTTCTCTGTGAGGAATTAAGCATTGTTATTTCTCAAGAGCATGAGCTCATTTGCGCTTCTCTAAAGAAGCAGAGCAGATCTGAGTCCAGAGAGAGTGCAGACTCATTAATTAATCCGTTTTAAGACCACTGCACGGAACCAATATTTCAGATAACGAATGTAGCAGGTGCAGTTATTCACATCTTTGGATTGGATGTAAATCTTTTGGGGCTCTCAGGCAAATCAACATCGAATGGAAAGTGTTCAAACACCAGAGCGTTTCATCCCATCCAGATATTTTTTTTCGAATTTTGTTTTGACATTTGCATTGAAATGATTTGTTTTTAAGATAGAAACAACCTTCCTGTCTACTTATCTCTATGAACAGCTTGATGCTGAAGGTTGAAGGTTTGGTTTGAAAGTTGGTTTGCAAAGACTCACATGACTGGTCATATTCAAAATGTTGATGTAGCATGAATGCTGTTGCAAGAAAGTAGGGCAAAATGGCATTATTCTATATTCTATACCTTTTTTAATCCTACCAGTTAAAAACGTTTGGCACATAGCTGTCATAGATTTGCGCTCTGTCACTTTCTCTCATTTGACTACTCTCAGTTGCAGTGTTGCACGAGTAATTTACTCAAGAAACAACTTGATGCTATTGCAGAGGCAATGTGAGCCTCATCATGCGATCCAGTGAAAATATTTTACGGGATTCACTGGGCAGAATCAGCTGTAGGATCTCCAGCTAAAACCACAGAGCTTTAAAATCTGGTGTACCAGTGCGAAAGAGAGTCTGTTTGCAGCTTTAGGCATGGCGCAGCCATTCTTCAATTAAATCTGCACTTATGCAAAAGAATGCATTTCCTGGCTGTTACTCTTGAGTTCACTTTGCCCAAGGGGGTGACTGAAGGTCTAAGAGCACTAAGGCATATGTGGTTTGATAATAAGCTGCAGCATCAGCATAACGTAGAGCATGTTCTTTTTGAGCAACTGTTCATGTATTAATGAAGAATGGGATTGAGGCTCTTGTTTAAGCATAACTTCTTAAAGTAATAGTCGAAAGTCATTATTTACTCACCTTTATGTTGGTTTTTAATTTTTATGCCGCATTTGTAAATTGACCACAGATGTCAAGTTCCAAACAACAAAACCACAACAAAAACAAGCAAATACTATAAAAATAGTCCAACTAAATCACTTTGTGTTCCACAGAAAAAAAAACAAACCTATAGCATATTGCTTTGTAACTGGGAGGTAAGTTTTTGGTGAACAATTTCTTTAGGAGTGCAAAGACTGAAAGTGTATGTGCAGGGAAGAGTGTAAAATTGAATCAGAAATGTGTCTTAAACTAAAGTGACTGCAAAGTTTCACTTTTTTTATATGGAACTTTTTCCTAGGCAGTATCCAAAAAATGTTTGTTAGGTGGCCATTCCACACTAGCTTTTCAACTCACGGATCAGGGTTGTGGCTAAATTCATATGTCGTCAGACATCAAGCCTGTCTCACTTCTCAGCAAAAGCTGTGTGGCTCCATCTCTTCATCAAAGGCACATCAAGATGGCACGGAGGAAGATATTCAGACGAGTTCTGTCGCCAGATTTCTACAGAGGGTTTGGTGTGAGAATGTCAGTGTTTCTGTTAGAGTGAAGAACTGGGGCTATGACCAGTGTAGTACATAACACTTTTTTCACACTTTCACACTCAGCAATTTTCTGCCTTATCACTCCATCTTGGTCCTTTTCTCTTTAAGAAATTGGAAGGCCTTTTAGCAACATGATATCTCGTAGTGAGAAGCATGATGACAGACGGACAGAGTTTAAACCTCTTTTCAGTTTCTGGACAGATTCACCAACAGTAATGAAAATGAGAGAGCGAGAGAAACTGAGCAAGCCGGGAAGAAAGAGACTGCTTCTTAAGTGTATTTGCTCGTTTATTAAGAAAGATGCAATTTGCAAGTAATTAGCTAACATCTCTGAATGTTTTATTGGCAGAAATCAGCATAGGCATCCTGGGGTTTGGAGATGTTTGCATGGCTGCCAAATCTTGAGAAAAACTTGCCGCTCTTATCTCAAGTATACTACAGATGGCTCATGATGTCATGTCGAGTGGCTCTCATCTTAGAATCCTTAACTAAATTATGTAATTGGCAGGAGAAAAGGAAGAAGAAGAGAAAGAAAAAGTGACATACAAATACGCATTTGCACATACATAGGTGTTCACACTGTTTGGCGTGATACACAGGCCGCAAAACAAATCTTTACAGACTGGAAACATGCAGTGGGTGTTTCATTAAACCAGCGCACACCAACAGTCACCAGACTCCCAAATCCCACACAATCTTTTTGCTTAATTGCTTTAGAAAGGCCTTTCTTAAGAGCATGTGAGGCGCTAATTAGGTATTTAGTGTAATTACTCTATTAAATTAAAAACTGATCCATAATTGTGGCTTAGAAAAGTACAATTTTAATGTTCCAATAAAGACCACATACCCAAATTTACTTTTAGTAGCAATGCATATAGTATATTCTAGCATATAGTAAGCATTTTTTTGAAGATGGTTATCGCAAGTCTGAGTATTACTTGATATGCATAGTCTGCATATGTCAATGTCATTATTGTGTTGCAAATGAAGTGCACTAAATGCAGTGGAGATTCAGCCGTGTCGCACGTTTGCTTCACTTTTGTTCACTACTTGAATATGGCAGCTCTAGAGGTTGCTTCTACATTAATTGAACTATAGAAAATTAAATGAATGCATGCACATATCCAATAAAAATACAAATGCATCAAATTATTGAAACAATGCAGTTTTATGAGGAAAAACAATCAGTGGTGTATTTCTTGGAGTTTTGCACTGGCAGAAATTTAGCTTTGCCACATCTTCAGCTGTGCGTTACCCAGGGGTCAACACATAGCTGGTTTGCATGGTCAAGTTAACCTCTGCTGGTTTTATTTCATTGTATTAGAGATGTTTTATCAGGGACGGACTATTTGCGGTGGCCTTTTCAACATTCTGAATACACCAACTGAGATGAATGGCAATGCCAGTGGATCACTTTCTCCAGGTATTACAGGCCATCTTGGTTTTACCATGTTTATATCCTGTATAAACTGCCATTTACCCATGGGGAAGAAGAAAGAGAGCGAGTGATGAGAAAAAGAGCAAATCCTTTAGCCCATGTATGCTGTATCCCTTGTTGAAGAAGAGAGAAGCAAATGCTTATGCAAATTCCCAAAGCTCTGAGCACAGCATGTACTGTTTAAGATGGTCTGTAAATTTCATTTAAGATTCAGGAAGAGACATTGATTCCTACTATGATACAGAGATCTGTAAAAAAGTGTTTTTTTTTTCCCTTCCCTCTCTGCCCTCTGGTCCGTGGCTGTATGCCGGCTTACAAAACCACCCACCAGCAAACAGAAAGACCGCCTGGCAGTGTATCAAATGCCTTGTGAACGGAGATAGATGGAGACAGTTAGAAAGATAAATTGCGAAGAGAATGGCACTTGATTGAGATAATCATCACTGTCTCACAGACGCCGCGGGCAGCGTTAATATATTATCATGTGCGTGCATGAATAGCTGTTTCTGTGAGTTTCTGATCTGAGATCAGGTCAGTTGTTGCTAATATTATAGTACTGTAGAAGAGAGGATGAGGAAGACTGATCCGGGGTCAGTTCTAAAGAGTATAGATGCTCACTGGCAGATTGAACAGATCTTTAAAAAACTGTTTTTAATGATTCAGGGTTATGTTACATCTCTTACCTTTAATTCTATGGGTCATTCCATGAAATCGGTGCCTTTTGCGTCCCTAAGAAATAATCAAACATAGAATTAATAATAACAGCAAATAAATCGGCCATTTAAAAACATAACAATACTATGTATTCTTTCATCAATATTACATAAAATAAGTACATTAAATATTATTTTAAATAATTTAAATAGCATTTATGCTGATAAGGGTAAGGTTTTTGGCCTGTCCCTCACTATGATTTTTCTTTTTCAGCAGGACTTTTAATTTGCAAAATGAAGGCAAAATGATATAAAAATCACATTTGCATATTGTTCTAAATAAATCTCATTGTTAAGCAATGTTTTTGGCATAAGTATACATTTTTGCATCATGCAGTGTCAATACTGTTACCATTTTTAAAATGTAAATTTAAACAGTTATTTATTACGTTTAATATAATTAATATCTACAAGTAACATTATTTCAAAGTGTACAACGTATGCATGTGTGAACTTGATTATTAGTTAGCAATTAGCAAATTTGTTTGAAATCATAAAAACCTGTTAATGTCAACTTGTTACTTTTTAGAGTAACAGGTCTTGACATGTGGGTAACAGGGATGACATGAAGTAGGTGTCACCCTGTTTTTAAAGATTGTCTGTGTACAGTTCAAACATTTTAAAGGTCACTCTGGGTGTATTATTGAGCTAATGCCTGTATCATTTAGTGGCATATGAACATAACTGATGTTCATATGCCACTAAATGATACAGGCATTAGCTCAATAATACAGCTCAATTGTTTAAATTTATACATTTTTAGTATCGTTGGTATTGTTACTATTACTATTGTTGTTGTTAATGACCAGGATAGGATGATCAGTCTCAATAAAACTCTCTCTTCTTCTTTTTTTTTTTTTTTAAATTGACTGTTTACTATTGTCATACAACTATGCCAAGTAAGTGCAAAACAATGTAATGCAATTTAAAAGGGTAGAACTTTAAAGTAATGTAAACAAATATGTGCAGTGTGCTGAAGAATGTGTGTCCTGCTTCCGTCATCAATTTGATAAAAATTGTAAAAATAATATTTGATACAGCCTTCCAGGTTTTTCAGTTGTAACTTTAAATATATCTTATTTTGGACGAAGCTCTTTTGTAACATCTCTCTTGTAAAAATATGTGCTTTTTTTAGTTGGCATGTTGTCACCATCCAAAATTACGATGTTCTTGGCCATCTGAATGACAAATATAAAAATACAAAAAAGAAAATCCAAAATTTGAAACAATCCCAGTGAAAAGAGGGACTAAATTGCTGCTCATATATGAAAACTATCACATAGTTCTAATTAAACTATAGTGTCTAGTAATGCTGGTAATGCAAAAATACCAAAAGAAAAAACCAATAGAAAAATAATCATAAAATACTAAATTACATAGCCTGAGATGGCACAATACATTTTCTTGTTATTTTAAGGTGTCTTCATTTCATGGATATTTAAAAAATGTTAATTAAACTTGTTTTATTTTTCAATTTTTCCAAGTGGAAAAGGCACTGATTTTGTGGAATGACCCCAATGAGCAATCTTGCTATGTCTGCATTTTTTTTTTTTTTATGACAACATTACTTCAACATACTGTAGATGATGCATCAAGTACTTCTTATATTTACTTCTCTCTTTTATTGCAGAATTCTCTCAAAATGCAAGAGTGGGAGTGATTTTTATTTTCATTTTGAAAAAGAAATAGGATTTTATTTTTTGTGACTTAATGCATGCATCATAGTATTGTAAACATGAATCTTCAATAGTAGAAATAAAACCTAAGAATGATATATATTAAATACAGAGAGACAGAGAGGTTACATACAAAACACAGCAAAGAGCGCCCCCTTCATAATCAATGATGCTTACAATAAAAAATGTCTGTAATGTGCAACAACATTACATTGTGTTTATACTTTGTAGGATCTAATGCATTTTGAGCATATTTTGGTGAACTTAAACACCTATGATTGACCATTACATTCACGCACTCAACAAACATGTCTGTGATTGGCTACTTTTTTTTTTTTTGATGTATTTATCAACTTGGTACATAAGTACCAGTACTTTTGACAACAGTACATCAGAGGGATAAAAACCGTAGTGTTTACAAATGAATGCAAAGCAAGTTAGAGAAATGCAAAAGGACAGGAGAATGCTTTAGTGTTTTCTGTGCATAAATGAACATCCATATCCTTGTAACGAGTTGCCAGAAGTTGTCTTAAAAAACATCCGTAATTTCTTTATCTCGCTGTTCTTTTCATTTTTCTTGTTTGCTCTGTCACTACATGATTTTGCTTAGGCAGCTAATGACAAGTACTTATTGCATGATGTTTTTTTCATGAAAGGATTTTAGACATGCAGCAGTGCACTCTCTCTTATTCACTTTTCCTCTGTGTGAAGTGAGAACTATTTCCTGAGAGACTTGAATTGTTCCTCATAAAATCTAATGACTGCTCGTTAACTGTAGTCAACACATATTGATTTTACCCTTAACATCTGATTAAGGTTCCTAGTTACATCAAAGAAATGACTAGCCAGTGTAATTTACTGTGAGCTCTGGTTTATGTCCCAGCGTTGCGCTGGGTGATCATCTACAAGGGACGGATAATATTTAATGGTGAAGTATGTCATTTCTTCCACCATTAGCAGCACCAAAGCAGGTTTGCACAAAAGTTTTTCGTCTTCCTTTGCTTAGTCCCACCTCAAACTCAAGCCATTGTCCAATCTCCTCAAACAGACTGCAGTTTCATTTCATGCCGCTAGCATGGCAGAAGTGAAACACTTCACCTTTAACGACCAAATAAATCAGTTTAAGAATCATGAATCAGGTTTACAGGACTTTTATGAGAGGGAGTAACCAGTGCGCGTCAGGTGTGACATTGTTTTCAGAATCTATTCTTACGTTTGTATTTACTAAAATGCAATAGATGTTTGCGCGTCACCTCGGATTACGCCATCCCGATCTCAAGCCGCAGTCGTTTCGCGGCTCCTCTACAGGTGTAATCATCTCCAGCGGGCCTTGTGTGATGGGATGGGTGATTTTAAAGCATTCTCATCCCCCATAAAACGCAGCGGTGTGGAAAACGTGCCACGCTTCTCATTTTCTGTTTGAGGGTAGAAAAAGGCGGTGTTTTTTGTGTGTCTGCGTTTGTCAGTCTCAGCACTTTCTGCGTGGGGGCTTTCTCAGGTCAGCTTGAAAAACAAATGAGCCTGGAATCTCAGACGCCGAGCACTGATTCGACACCACGGGTCAGGGATAATGAGCCGGAGCGTGTAGCTGTGAAATACTGTCTCTGTCTGCGCGTTTGAGGAAGAGAGGCGCTCTATTCCCCCTCCCTTCCTCTCTGCCTTGCCCTTGAGAACTGGAAATCCGTAACGTGATATGTAGTCTTGTGGTCTTACCAAACAACCTGTGGTGACCAATAATCCCCCTCGACTGCAGTATTGCCATAGGCTGCTGAGAGAGAACAGTTCACCCAAAAATGAAAATCCTGTCTTCATTAATGCACTCCCATGTAGTTTGAAATTCATAAAACTTTTTCTAAATGTATTCTGAAGAGTTTCAAAGATACACTGAATGTGTATTGTGGCTATGTACATTACTGTTTGAAAGCCAAGGACTCATTAAATTGATTAAAATGGTCAGTAAAGACGTTTATAATCTTACAAAAGATTTCTACTTCAAAAATGCTGTTCTTTTGAACTCTCTATTCATCAAAGAATCCTGAAAGAAAATGTATCATGGTTTTCTCTGAAATATTAAATAGCACAATTGTTGAAAATAAAATGTCAAAACCTTCTTGAGCAGCAAATCATCGTATTAGAATGATTTCTGAAGGATCATGTGACGCTGAATACTGGAGTAATGATACTAAAAATTCAGCTTTGCCATAATAGGTCTAAATTACATTTTAAAATATATTCAAACAGAAAACAATTATTTTAAATTACAATAATATTTCAGAATATTGCTGTTTTTACAAAATTTTTAATCAAATAAATGTAGCTAAATTAGTATAAGTTAGTATAAATAAAACAAATTGATTAATATTTATATAACATTGGGTATATACTGAATATGCTGACTTTAAAACTTAATACATTTAAAATAATAATAATAATTTAAAAAATCATATATACTGCATAGAAATTTGGCTTGTTTCAATTCTGTAATTCTGAAAATCAGTAACATTTGGTGATTTTGTGCTTTCAGCTCTGTTTAATTTTACTATGTTTAAATCCTTTCTGCAAATTTACCCCCAAAATCCACGCAGTCTGCGGATTCCGTCTGGGTCGACTTAGGGCTTCAGAAGACTTAATTCTGTCACATGATGACACAGTTTTCATTTTTGGTTGAACTGTTCCTTTAAATAATGCACATGCTCTTTGTTTGCAGCTTTAGGAAGGATGTGACATGGGTTCGATACAGCTAAATGATCCCAATCTGTTCTCAGGAGTGTTCGGTACTTAAGGGAGCTCACGGTGAGGCTGTCTGGCAAACCTTCAACCCACGGCACTCTAATGTTAATCTAGGGCACCAATCCACCCCTGTGGTGCTCCCCTCCTCATTTATACAGTATTAATCTTTTACCGCTGCAGGATGTTAATGCATCACTCAGAAGACCAAGGGACAGTACAACAGCAGCCCTGGATAACAGAGGATTAGAGAGACACTGAGAGAGAGAGAGAGAGACTCTGTTAATCAGTGTCTTTGTGCTCCAGGCTACAGTTTGAATAAGGCCGCACTCCTCCGTGGGGAGAAAGTTATTTATGAAGAACTGCCACCAAATTAAATTTCAAAAGTCAGGGAGAAGGCAATAGGAGAACGAAATGGAAGGATGAAATTGGAATTGTAATGGGTGAAAAAATTGGAGGAGGGAAAACAAGCAAGACAGATAGGAAACAAAGAAAGATGAGAAACAGAATATGATAGTATGTATATAAGACGGTTCTTCATGGTGCTTGTGTTTGCTGCAGGACTGAGGATGGCTCTCGGATACAGACGGCGCGGCGGAGACTCTTTTGAACCGCCGATATCTGGCAGTGGGGCCGGATTCGTTGGACTCTCTGGGTATCTCTGGAAGGCGGGACACGCACGAGTGTGATTTTAGAGAGATCTGCGATCTTCACACCTCGGAAGGCGTTTTTTTTTGTCTCTTTTCACAACACGGGGTGTTTCTCAGATCCAGATGCTTTCACTAGGAAGCTAAAAATCTCCTGCAGTACTCACAGTATGAGTGTGATTGTGTGTGCTGAGATAAAGTGTGCATTACATTTACACTAGCTATGTTTCCATCCACCTATTTTTATGTGAATTTGGGGGTTTCGCATTAAAAAAAAAAACGCTGGATGGAAGTAATAAGCATAAATTCTAAAAATGTCCATTACAAACAAAGTACATGAAATGTACACATGGGATGAAAACAGTGCTTTATTCGCAAATGTTTTATTCAATATTTTAAACTTTGAGTTATGCAATAAATATGCATTGCAAAATCTATTGAATACAAAATGCATAGTTCTCCTGAAAATGTTTGAAGTTAAAATCTGGCTCATTATTTCTAATCCCTTTCCCTTCCTCATCTTCCCTGTTATTTCCTTCCTTGCTTCTAGTATAGCTATGAATAAAAGTGACAAAAAGGCCCCAAAAATAGATTTTCTGTATTTTAGTTTTCCTCACTTGTATTGACATGAAGGGTTATATTATTATTATTATTTTTTATAATTGGCCTTTACTTGTGGTGGGAAAAAAGTGTTTCACCACAATAAGCTATGCATGTTTGAACATAGCTCATTTCATCTCTAACAATATACAGTCCAGCAGCTCTAAGACTTTTCCCTGTTTATATCACTCCTCTTTTCTGTGCTTGTACCAGACAGACCGTCAATCTGTGTATTAGTGGTGAGGATTTTACTGTGACTTTTTCTAAAGGTTACACCAGTAATTGACAACAAGTGACTGTCTTTTGAGTAACTGAATCATTCAAACATGTCAAATGATTCGTTAAAAAATGGTTTCATTCAGGAATGAAACAAGTGACTTTCCATATGTGAGTCGTTGACAGATTTACTCGACCATTTTGTTCAAATTTTTTTTTTTGACTCGTTCAGGGAAGTAACATCACTAATGTGTGTTGTAGGAGTCTTGCAACTGCTGGTTGTAAAATTTTGCTATAAATAGAGGGTTAAATTATGTATTTTATATAGTACTTTTTTGATTTTATTATTGCTTTTGTTTTTTTTGAAGTTGTTCTATTATTCTTGTTTTCTAAATCAAAAAAAAAAAATATCAGGGTAATGCATAGCCTTTGACAGCATGCATTTAAATAAATAATAATAATAAAATTAAATGTAAATCTAACAATTTCTTCATAGTTTGGGTTTAAAACTAGGGGAAATAATACCAATGGGGTATAACTTAATTTGAGAGATATTCTCTGAAAACAAATAAATTGATTGTTTATAAGACATTTAGATTTTTTACTGGAAGACGAGACAAGTACCAATGAATACTTTTTTGGGGGGCAGTGAAAGTGTAATTTGATGTTCTGCCCAAGGAATCCGATGTATTGAAGGTTATGAAAGTGTGATGATTTTTTTCATGCTTCTGTCTGTCTAATCAGATGAGGAAAGTGTCAGGATAAGGTAACGCTTGTAGTGGTCAAGGAAGGGCCTTGAAAAGTCAAACCTCTCTGGCTGTCTGTCTCCTACGCTACTCTCAGCACATTACTGAATAACTTGTCTTTCTACAAAAGCCTGAAAATCCACTTAAGTTTCATTTTCTGATATCCTGTTTCTTCGTCTCTGTGCTATTAAAGATTTATGCCCATCCATAACCCGGCGAGATCCTCACTTTTCCCCATTATACCCTATAACGGTGTGCGTGGGATCGTTCCTC
This sequence comes from Tor tambroides, assembly GCA_021397915.2. Lineage (NCBI taxonomy): Eukaryota > Metazoa > Chordata > Actinopteri > Cypriniformes > Cyprinidae > Tor > Tor tambroides. Next base: position 17,938 of record JAFVLL020008549.1, read on the forward strand.
TTGTGGATGAGGGCCTAAAAGCTCTGTGAGAGCAGCTTTATGCTGTTATTTATTTTTTTATACAGCCATGCAAAGAGGAGAGCAGCTTCCTCTGTCCATTTCCAATGGCTCCTGTGGGTCTGGTTTGCTCTGCCGTGAAAACATGATTACAAGGCATTTTTCCTCTTTATAACATGGTCAATAAAATCCAAAATAATTATTGCAACAATTATACACTCAAATTGTTGGGCCCCATGCTGATGCAACACTTTTGAATGCTAATGAATTATGGGTAATCCAAATACAGATGATATGCGCATTTTCTCGATATTAAACAGGCTATTTTTTGTTATCGCACCTTTTAAGAGTTTTGTTTTTTATCACTAGCAGCTATGCAGTTCACACTGTTGTATATCAGGGAAGGTCAAAGTGGAAAATGCTGAATATGTGCTGAGGTGAATCAAGGGCAGTCAAATGTTAAAGGGATAGTTCACCCAAAAATGAAAAATCAGTTATTTCCTCACTCTCAAGTTGTTCCAAACCTGTTTGAGTTTCTTTCTTCTGTTTAACACATTAGAAGATCTGAAGAATGTTGGTGACCAAACAGTTGACCGTATAACCATTGATCTCTATAGTATTTTTTCCATACTGTGGAAATCAATGGCTACCAGCAACTTTTTGGTTACCAAAATTTTTAAAAATACTTTGCTTTATGTTTAACACAAGAAGGAAACTCTGAAACAGATTTTTAACAACTTGAGGGTGAGGAAATGATGACAGATTTTTCATTTTTGGGTGAACCATCCCTTTAATGAGCTTGAGGTTGTGGAAAAAAAAAAGATTTCTGGATGAGTCAGTTTTGCAGGGCACTTTACATTGTGCACATTAGAGTATTTTACACCATCTTATTTCAAAAGAGTAAGGAAAAATACTGTTTTACATGCAAAGACGTTCTTCCTTTTTTCCTCTTCCACTGTGAAGCTGAACTCTTCTCTAGCGCTTATTGTATGTGTGTGTATATAGAGTTGAATAAAGCACATTATTTTTTATGTTTTTTTGTAGTTGCACATTTAGTCTTACATTGCTTGCTTTTGTGTGATTATGAAAATTAATAGTACTTTTGAAGTTGTAGTGCATTAATTTTTTCATACTGTAATAGTGTAGCTTTTCCTTGTATCACATTTTTTTCAGTGAGTGGATTTGTATTGACTTTTTTTTGTCACATTTTTGTTACATCTTTGTTATTAAAATTATTACTTTTTTTAAAATGAAAAACTGTTGTCCATATCATTTTTAATTTGGTTATACATATTAAGGTTTTTCTAAGACAAAATGCCTCACTCATTTTGTTTATTTGTCCTGAAATAGGTTTTATAGTTGAAAGTCTATGTGAGATTTATATAATGCTTATCTTTTTATTAAACTGATAGCGTTTCTATTATATTAATCCTGAAATGAAAGCTTTCTGTTCATTTTAGAGTCCTGTATACTGTATAGCCCTTTCCACCATACATATTATTTCAAAGCAGCTTTACAGAGAGTTGTGGCTTACAAACCCCCCAGAGCGAGCTAAAGGCGACAGTGGTGAGTAGAAAGATCACACCTAAAAGTATGTGAGGACATGGAAATAAGTTGCAAGTGCGACTTTTCTCTCACAATACCATGCACTGTTTCTATTTCTAACTATCAAAACCAAACTGTCAACAGAATGAAGTCTTATGCTTTCCAGTTATTCTTTAGGAAGCCGAAGGAAACAGTGAAGCAGTTTCTTCTACACTTTTTCCCTCTCTGAAACTGGATTTTGAAAGCCACTGGACTACGGTATAAATTTAGGGTCAATACCGAGGTACCAGAGGCATGTATCATACTGAATTTTGGTATCGATCCAAACCTACTACTGTATTCTGCTGTTCGCTTTGTCTGTAATACCACGTACAACTTGGCAGTGAAAGCTCACCAGTCTTTTTCGCAGTGGGAGAGACCGAGAGAAAGGTCTCTTATATCAGTTGACATAACCAGCAGACAGATGATCATTTTGTCTTAAAGGTCACAGAACATACTAAACGGCAGCAAGCAGTATTATTGGAACAGCTGATCGTATTTTATTCTCATTCGCCCACTGGGTCTTCAGCTGTATTTTATGGCGTGTATTGCTGTCTTCCATTTAGTGAGGCTGGTTCTGTCTTTGCCTCCCTGCCTGACTCTCCAGGTTCATTTTCTCTTGCTCTCCTTCTCTCTTTTTAATGAAACTCTTCTTGTTCCTCATGCTGTTTACTATTGTTCTCCATTCAAGCCGTTTGAGTCCTGACCTGCTGTTGGACTTGGTGCTCGTTAAGGTTGGCACAGGCACCGGGTCTTTTGGTTCGTTACATCTCTGACCTATGAGCAGGTTTGAGCTGTGTAGCTCATTAAAGACAGCGCTTCGCGCTCATGCACTCCCTCCTCTCCTCGACGGTTTGCTTTTCTCGCCTGGAAACTTTTCACGGCCGGCAGTCTGTTCTTTGCTCGCTCTTTCACTCCTGCTTTTGTCTGAAAGCCCATTAGCTGAGATGTCTTGGTGGTGCTGAAGCCAGCGAGGGTTTTCAGACGGGTTGCTGAGTTAAGGTGAATTAAAACCACCTGCACAAAACCCCAGACCTGCAATTATACTCAGTGTGTCTGTGTGTGGGTTTTTTAATCAAAAAATGGCAATTGGTCACCATTATAGGTTTTTCAGTATGCGATTCCTCGTTTAATTGCTGTATATGTATGTGTGTGTATACACATTTCATTTTCAAACATTTCAAATTTTTAAAGATTTAGTTTTTTAAATTTGTAATATTCCTTTTTATTCTTTTAAATTCATTTTAGTAATTTTAGTTTTAGTAATTTTATTACTACAGCCTAAACGTTTTTTTTTTTAAATTAAGCTTTTTGTCTGGTTTTTTTTTTTTTTTCGGTTTATTTAAAATAAACAATATGCATTTTTTATAATACCATGTATAACTTGTCATTGAAAGCTCTTTTTCGCAGTTGGAGAGACTGAGAAAAAGGTCTCTTATATCAGCTGACATAACCAGAGTGGACAGATGATCATTTTGTCTTATAGGTATTGTCTTAAAGGTATACAATTATTTTTCTTATAGTTTTCATTTTATCAACAATCTCAAACTGTCATGAAGACATCATTGCTGAAATGATAATTCGTTATGACATTTGTTTATTGATAAGTTGTGTCCGCTTCTAGGTTTCCAAGCTGTGATTAGGAAAGAACTGACAATTTCCATTGATTAGGCCTGAAGTGTCGCATCTCTCTCTCTCTCTGGAGACATGATTATGATTATCCTGCAGACGCTGCAGTACATGCATGCAGTCCAAAGCTCCTGTGAGAGCGATGTAAGTGAGAGGTTGCTGAGATAAGGGAGATGCCGTTCTAGTTATAGATCTGCGGTTTAGAAGTGTTGAGACACTGGTTCTAATTGCAGTGGAAGTGAGATTTCACTTTGCTGAGGTAGTGGAGAGAACAGAAGATATTTGGACGGTATAAAAAAGATGTTACATTAGTTTAATAATACAAAAAATGCAAATGGCTATAAGTTTAGTGCCTATTCTCCCCACTGCTGTGAATCTCATTTGGCCTGGCAAGTTAGAATTTTTATAGCAAATTCTTTCTGTATGAGAACAGATTTGGAGAAATTCAGCATTACATCCCTTGCTCACCACTGGTTCCTCTGCAGTGAATGGGTGCTGTCAGAATGAGAGTCCAAACAGCTGATAAAAACATCACAATAATCCACATGAGTCCAGTCCATCAATTAATCAAAAGCTGCATGTTTGTAAAAAAAAGAAGTCCATCATTAAGGTGTTTTAATTTTAAACTGTCGCTTGTGTAACCATAATACTGGTGCATAATCCATAACACTTCCTCCAGTGAAAAAGACCATCCACTCTTGTCTTCTCACCTCAAAATCCAACAATATATGTTTGACTCTTTTCACTTATAAACAACGCTTGATCTGTGCGTATTTCTCCCCTGATTCAGACGAGACTACTTTCACTGAGGAAAGCGATATTATGCAATGGTTTGACGTGTCTTAATGTCTTAATGATGGATTTGTGTTTTTTTACAAACAAGCAGTTTTTCACTTCACAAAGCATTAATTGATTGACTGGTGATGCTGTGATGTTTTTATCAGCTGTTTGGACTGTTCATTGCTGACGGCACCCATTCACTGCATTGGTGAGCAAGTGATGGAAAATATGCCTATATTATTAACTTTGTTAGTGATTCTTTCCTAAGTATCTTTGAATCTGATCAGCTACAGAGGCATTGTGGTTGAACACTCTTTTAACTAATTTCATAGCAAATGTATAAATATGAAAGTATATATTTTGGATATGGGCAAAAATACTGGAGCGTTTTTAGCTTTGTCGCCAAGCCCTATGCACCACCGCTACTGCGGTGGGTAACATATTGAATGTTGGGTGTGTGTATAGTTACTTGTTTAGTTTGCAAGATGGTAGTTATATCAAATGTTCTCTGTGTTAGATGCCGTTGGAAACAGGAGATGGCTGCGATAGGAGACGGAGAAAGTTTATGTGTGTGTGTTGTCTTTGTTCTTCCTTCAGTAGAATCAGATAAGGGTTTCAGAGAGGAGATACGAAAGCCATTCGAGCTCATTTTACACATCCAGACACATGAGCCCAATCCACAGTGAGACACAAACACTCAGGAAGATTGAGTGTCCGGCCTTAGCCGAAGAACGGATCAAAGAATCAGTCCCGCATCTCAGACCGAGAGAAGGAAACGAGGGCCAGACGGATGAGCGTGAACCTTGTTTTGTGCCTGTGAGAGACTGAGGGAAAAGGAAGGACGAAAAAGGGAAAAAAATGACGAATCAGCTCCACGGGTGAACTCATTATGAGAAATCAACGAGGCACAGAAATGCTCTTTTATCATACTCTGACGCCTATAAACAGGACAACAACCCACTGGGATAATGCTGTAATGAGAGGTGTGTGCGAGTGAGAGAGTGTTTATGTTGCACCCTAATAGTCTGTTCTTTGAAAAATAACACTTAGAGTCCACCGATGGGGTGCCAGAGTCCCTTTAAAACACAACGTAGGCTGATCCGATAAAGAATGGATAGAGCTTTTTATACTGTTAGCTGTATGGATTATTAGTCATTGTTTTCAATGCATAGATGAAAAGCTCTTTTGAGATGGGTTATTCACTAGATTTGTAAAGAAAATTCAGAGCAAAGTAATATGTCTAATTGATTTAGCTTATTCATTCAGACATATATCCAGGCATACAGCATAAGATTTACTCTTGGAAAATTGCCAGTGCAAAATTGCTCTTAAGATTTGAAGGTTGGTGTAATACAGAATAACAATATCAGTAATCTAAAAAAACCCACATAATTGTGCACTAAGGGTGTTTAAACAAATGTTTGGTCAATTTTATGAACTTGCATGGGGACCAAGGAAACATGCCTGAGAATGCTTGAAAAAAGGGTCTGGTGTAAAGTTTTGGTGTATTATGTGCCATATGTTTTATTGACACTTCCAGCACAACTGTTTTTAACATTTATAATATTAATGAATGTTACTTGAGCAGCAAATTAGCATATTAGAATGATTTCTGAAGGATCATGTGAAAATTCAGCCCAAATTTTTGAATATAGTGTAATTTGTGTAATACACTATAATGTTTCACATTGCCGTTTGTCTTCACAGAAATTGCTCTTGCTGAGCATTTCAGATTGTTTGCATCACCTGCAGCCCTTCTGTGCATGTAAACCAAATTGACAAAAACCTGAAGCAAAAACATGCTTGTACTCAGACTGATTGTGCAAATGTATTACTGTTTCAAAGCCGAATTTTTATTGCAAAAAATGTGTGGATTTTGAGTCTGAAAACTTCCAAAACCCAGTGTGAAATGCTTGTTATTAAGACCGACCACATCCCAAGTTCTCGATACTCCACCCACTCCCAAAATCATCCAGAAAGCGTTTTCAGGCTGTTAATTTTTGTAAGATTTCCCACATTTGTTTGTACATTCACAGTAGGGGAGTGCAGGCACCTTCAGAACGCACACAGCTGCAGCTCTAGCAGGACTTCTATTTCCTCGTGTGCAGCAAGAAGACGTTCAACCGGAATCCCAGCGGCGTCCATCAAACAAACCTCGCTGTCGTACGGCAAATATTACCCAAGCTGTTTATCCAGGCTTTCCCCGCCTAGAATAAACAAGCACTGATTAATTAATGACAAACACACACAGAGATGAGATGCAAACAAACACACGCATGCATATCCACTGAATTAACAGACGTGCAGACGCTCACGGGTTGGCTTTGCTCTTGTGTAGTTTAGATCAGCGCACTGCACTCCTGTCTTGGTCTAATTTAAATTGCCGTACTTCGAAACAGCTGGGTACAGCTCTGTCAACCAAACACAAATAACAAACACCCATCCCCATAGACGGCTGAATTATCATATTTATGGTGTCTTGTGACCCCGTGAGCTCTGTAATAAAGTGCTCTGATTCTGATCGGATGGGTGTTTGATACACAGATGATGTCTAAGTGTGTGTGGAGATTTGAGAAGAAAGGAAACACGGGGGTTGTGAATTTGCATGCGTGTATATGTTTGTATGCATTGCGCTGCTCAGAGAAAGAAGCACATCAATGTCTGTCTCGAAACTCTTGAAAATAAAGGTTCTAAAAGGGGGTTTTCACAGCAAGAACTATTTTTGCTTCCCAAAAGAGCCTTTCTGTGAATAGTTCTTAAAAGAACCATTTTTTGTGCGTTTTTTTCCACTATAAAGAACCTTTTGTGGAAAGGAAAGATTCAACACATTTAAAAATGAAGGTTCTTTATTGGTGTTGATTGTAGTTCCATGAAAAACGTTTAACATCCAAAATGTTCCTTATAGTGGAAAAATTTTCTTCAGATTACTAAAATGTTCTTGACACCAAGAAAAAAATGTTCTTTTTGAAGAACTGTTCAATGAAAGGCTCTTTGGGTACCCAGAATGGTTTTTCTATGGCATCACTATGAAAACTCAACTCAATTTTGGAATCTTTATTTTCACAAGTGCACAGATGTTAAAGGTTTTTTAGTGAACCATCAATGCCAATAAAGAACCTTAAGAATCTTCATTTTTAGAAGAACCATTTTAGGTTCCCCAAAGAACCTCAGTGATCAGTACTTAAAAGAACCATTTTTTTACTTGCTGTATGCAAGATAGATCCATGAAGAACTCATGCATGAAACCTAGATTATTAAAATGTTCTTCAAGCCAAAGAATAAATGCTAGTTTTAAGAACTGTTCATTGAATCGTTCTTTGGGGAACCAAAAAATGGCGGTTCTATGTTAAAAGTTCTTTACTCAACCATCAATGCCAATAAAGAACCTTTTTAAGAGAGCAGAAGAACCATTTTATGTTCTCCAAAGAACCTTTCAGTGAGCAGTTGAACAATAGCCTATTTTAAAAATCTAAAGAACTTTGTTACACTGTTAAGAGCCATTTGTGGAATAGAAATGTTCCATGGATGTTAAAGGTTCTTTATTGAACCATCAATGCCAGTAAAGAACCTTTTAAGAGTGTAGAGATGAAGGACATTTTCTCATGATAGACAGAGGATCAGTGACTAGAACTAAAACATGCTAAGTTAAATTCAGAGAGCCATAATCTCTCCGGTATAATACGTATTGCTGTGTTTAACTAAAACCGATTGTTTTCCCAGTAGCGGGAAAGTAGCACTGAGCTTTAAGCAGGACGCATGCTATTAAACAGTGACATTACCAACACAACTGACTGTATGTCACTGTCTAGAGCATTTCCGATATGGCTGCCACCCAGCTGTGACAGGAAGGACGATCCATCAGCAGAAAAGCGTTCTGTCTTTGTGAGGCAGTATTGAGTGAGAGCGCAGTTGGATGGGATTCTCTGCCTACCTCGTCTGAGCTATTGATTCACCTCAGGTGAATTTATGGTGACATTCCTGTAGTTTGCACAAAGGGAAAAGCATTGTTGTCTTTGTGGAAATCAGCCACCAATCTGAACAGCTCGTCAATAGGCAAGAGTGACCTGTTTGGCTTGGATTTCAGGATGTCAGAAGTTTAAAAGTGTACACACAGACATCACTTTCATACTGTCCCTGGCCTTGAAAGTGGGCCCAGATTTCGTTTTGGTCTTCTTTAGCTTTGAATGGGGTCTTAGTCTGTTTTCTAATTTTCTATTTCTCTGTTGATTTCACTTTTGCCTTTATAGGGTAAGATTTAAAACTGATTTAAGACTGTACTGAGGTGGCATCCCAAGATGGTCTCTGTCTGAATCACTTTGAAGAGATTCAGTTCACTTTTAGTGTTCATGTATGTCACAATTCATTCAAATTGCTCTTGTTGTGAAAAATTGCTCTTTAGGGGCAGTCATGGCCTAATGGATAGAGAGTCGGACTTGTAACCCAAAGGTCGTGGGTTCGAGTCTCAGGTCCGGCAGGGTTGTAGGTGGGGGGAGTGAATAACCAGCACTCTCTCCACCCTCAATAACACGACTGAGGTGAGACCCTTGAGCAAGGCACCGAATCCCCAACTGCTCCCTGGGAGCCGCTGCATTGGCTGCCCACTGCTCCAGGTGTATGTTCACTACTGTGTGTGTGCGCACTTGGATGGGTTAAATGCAGAGCACAAATTCCAAGTATGGGTCACCATACTTGGCCACACACCACTTCCCTTTCCCTTTGTAGTCACTATAGATCCAATATCTGTCCCTGAAAGACTGCCATGGCATGCTAGTGGATTTTAAAGTGGATCAAACTCTACAGCTTTGTTTAATTCCCCTAAAAGCATGGTATTGATGCATGGCTTGGATTATACTTGTTTGAGCTTTTAGGGTAAAATTATTACATTGCCTCCCACAGTCTCTAGTACACATATAATGAATAAAAGAGCAATATTATTTTCGTCTCCCCAATACAATGAAGATATCCTGGAATTCAGTTACATTTTTTTTAACACACATGATTGACCAAGTGTTCCAGAGAGCCACATACCAATGTTATTTGTCAGTGAAATGTTTGTTTAATGAAAGTAGTGCACCATCTGAGTTCTGAGCAGACTGGTTTTGTCAGATGGTGTGTGGCTTTGAGTTGTTGATGTCCCCGGGATGTCATGGCTTACTTTGTAGAAGAGAGCGTGCAGTAGTTGGCATGACACATTTGTGCCGTCTGCAGTCGAGAACTTCCCCTTCTTTTATTAGAACAGCAGTCATTATTAACTCCTGAGATTCTGTCACCACATGAAGTATTTGTTATTCATTTGTAAGAGAAATGCTCTATTTTTATCAAGGCACTTTCTGAAAGAAGATTCTTTATTCTTTATTACAAAAATACAGTAAAAACATTCGTTGACGTTTTGTATTGGAATATATGTAAAATGCAATTTACTCCTGTAATGCAAAGCTGCATTTTCAACATCACTACTCCAGTCTTCAGTGTCACATGATCCTCCAGAAAAATGCTCATTTGCTGCTTTTTGTTTTTAGTTTTATCATTGCAAACAGGCAATGTTAGCTTTTCAGAAGCTTTACATCCTGAAGGTTTACATAGTACTTTTCACTGAAATCCAGTTTTTAGTCTTTTCTTTTCTCATAATCAATTTCATGATTATTTGTGTGATTATTCACAAGTCTGATTGGTAGTGACTGGTGGTTATTTATTTGATTTCATCAGTGTTTTCAGTGGCACTGGGCTTCGAAAACAAATCTTTGGAACAGTTTTTCTATAATTGAAATGAATTTTCCAATTTCACAAACCTAGAGGTTGGTGCTTCTCAACTGGTTTTGCTTCAGGATCCAGATTTCACATTAGACACAAGTACTGATCTAACACAATATGCTTATTGCACAAAATGGGGGAAAAAATCCTTAAAACTGGACATTGACATATTTTTAATAAACCATGAACATGATGTGACCTAATTAAAAAGGTCAGTGTTGATTTCTGTAAATTAATTAGCCTATTCTTTTTTTTTCTGTCCTAAATATGCATGGTTATATGGTTAGTTGCATTTTGTTATTGCCATTAAGCGTCAGTTTCCCCCATTGTCAGCAAGCCTATCTGAACCCACAACTTGTTTTTTGGGCCACAGCCCAGCAGTTGTGACCCACTGCCTTATGTTTCAAAGATACTGTGTGTTCAAATAAGAGAATATAAAACAGAGGGCCAGAGAGATAAGTGGGACATAAAACCTGCGATGTTCCAGTGCTGTTCTTTAAACACATTACTCGCTTGGCAGGCGCTTTGCCTCACAGTTAGAAAGCTGTTCCAGTGAGGCCTGTGGGTTTAACTCCCCAGATTGGCAGAAAAAAACGACGAGAGGGAATCAGGCTGCCCTGAGCCATCCTACAATTAACCTTGTGAGAGCGTTACGGTAATTAAAACATGACCATTCACACCTGAAAAGTAAGATTTATTCTTGCACACATGTAATATGAAGGTTCAATGAGTGAGATTGAAGTATTGCTACATAATGTTTTTTTCCCTTTTTTTCATGAAAGCTGATGAGTTTGGTTGAGGGCTATTATATTAACTGAAACTAACACCATAAAAACATGTTTGTTACTTGAAATAAAATTAACATTAACTAAAAATAAAATATAAAAAACTTTATTATTTTGAACTTTATTTATTTATTTTAATTCTATTATAAACTTTATTTATTTAAAAATGATTTGATTTTAGCTGCCAAAGCAACATTTCTCATTTTCATTTAGTTCACTACTAACCAAAAGTAAAATAAAAATGATTAAAAACTATATAAACATAAAAAACCTGATAAAAATAACGTCTCGGTTACGTACGTAACCCTCGTTCCCTGATGGAGGGAATGGAGACGTTATGTCGTGACGACATAGGGGATTTACTTGGAAGCCCCAATCA